>CM046450.1:69908161-70169342 GCA_025506515.1 Flaveria trinervia | reverse complement strand
AACTTCCGAAGCATTCCACTTCATGTACTTGTGCAGCATGCAGGAAAGACTAAAGATGTTTAGGTTGTATCAGCCTCTTCATTAATCTTTACACTTTACATGCAAGGATTAGGATATCATGTTCTTGAAGGTCTCTTCATCAAGAACACATTTTTCTGCCTCGACTTTTTTGATCATAAGCTCAACCTGGCATTAGTCAACTTAGTGTTGAAATCCTTTATGTGAGTCCTATAATTGGTGTGCTCATGAAGAACTGAAATGGTTTCTCTAACTCCTTTATCAAGAATAGATCTCATCTCTAAGTTGTAGGACTTGTATTTATTAACTTTAGCAATACATTCAGGAGTGCAAAGATGTTCCAATACTATAGCTTGCTACTTTGGTTTCTTATTCCGGTGAGCTCTCTCAGTGTAGTTTGGTTTGGCTTCAGTCTAGCCAACATTTGCTTTTGGTGCCTTACATTCTCTAGCAAAGTGTCCCATCTAGTTATAGTTGTAACACTTTACCTTGCTTTTATCCAGCCCAAACTTTCTGTTGGTCCATGTGATCGTAGTAGAACAATGTAGATGATATTAAGAATTGTTCAATATCCAACAAATAGACTAAACAACAATATCAAAGAGGATTGAACACGATGAGAACTCATTCATAATAAGACAATGATCAATGATTATCAATAACATAAAGCACAAGAATAATTATGTGTATTAACTGCTTGAAATGGTAACTTGCAACAATGATAATCGATTAGGGCTTTTGCAAGCTTACCCTACAATAGAAAGAAACAAAATATATACTCTATAGTTTCGTAGACAGTTTCGCTGTGAGCGAAACTGCACTGCCGAAACTATAGTTTCGCCAGGCGAAACAGTAGATTCGCTAGGCGAATAAAACAGCGAAACTGTGAGCAAACTTATAGTTTCGCTCACAGTTTCGCAAGACTGCCAAAACATAAAACAAAGTACTTACAAAAGGAAACTAACAAAGACCTATTACAAGAAAAAATAAACAACCTAAACTAAGGTGAGTCTAACATATTCATGATCTTTAATACTCCCCCTAGGTTGGAGCTCACCATCTTCACTCGGCTTGATTAGTCTCTTCAGCTCCAATGCCTTGTTGCTTTAGATTAATCTTCAGCATCTCCTGCAACAGCTCCATCTCAAGCTTCAACACGTGATTCTTTACAGTTTCCTCCTACACCACTAGCTCCATCAGGATGAGCACTAGCCCTCTCAAAGCTTTTCCAAATCTTGAATATCCATGTTATGGTCATCTTGAGCCGTTACCCTTTCAGCTAACTTCTTCACCTTAGACCTCACCCCTCTAATCTTGTTGGCTACATTCATAAAAAGACTAGCTTCTTTCTGAGTCTCTTCCCCAGCCCCTACCTTTATGTGATTCTCACACAACACCAATAGTCACACAAGCTAAACAATTCCATAAGATCAAAAACTTTAAATTCTTTGCCATTCTTCACCCTAATCACAGCTTCCCTAGTGTTACTATCATAGAACCATTTCTCGAAATCATGTAGCTGTTAGGGAAGGGGATCAGATAATCGCACTCTGTTAACTGTCTTTGGCGGTTTAATTCTCAGAACAATTCGCCCCATTCCGTTTCCCAGTCCTTGTCTTTCTTTGACCTTCTCCATTCTGCCTTCATGTAACCAAATGATTCGAAGTTGTCAATAAGCCTGTTCTGTTTTCTTTCATCAAAAGAGTGGCTCTCTCGCTCAAATGTGCATTCAGAAGTGGTAGAGCTGCTAGACATCTAAGGTCCCATTTAGGCAAGTACTTAAAAGCCTCCTCTTATGCAAATAACTGATATTACCTCCCCTCCTCTTAATCATGAACATTTTTATCCCGGATTATAGGCCCAACTGATAATCTTCTTGTCGGCCTCCTGTTTACTCAACCCTCTGATATGTTGGAATAAGGGACTGAGTTCTTCTGGTTCCTTCTTTTTTACAAACCAGTCGGCTCTATACAACTCAAACACATCTTCAGCTTCCTCCCTTTTCTTTGCCACATAAATCAAAGGTCGTTCATCCACTTCATAGAACTCCGGTTCAGAATCATAGTCTATGAGCTGTTTATCTTCAACTTCTTCATCAATCAACCCCTTCCCTTTTTCAACATCTTTCCACAAACTTCTCTCTTATTACTTTTTCACCAACTAAATCCTTCTCTACATCAAGACCCAAGTCAACAAATCCATCCTCAAAAATTTCTCATCATTCTCTCCTCCAACATCCTCAGCTCTAACTTTAGAATCTCCAACATCAGTGGTTGCTGCACCAGATGTGCCATTTCCTGCCTTGGATGAAGTACCCACATTCAGAAATGGATACTTTGAAGTGTTAGTCAAGTCATCTAACTCAGATGGAGTTAGTTGATCAGGCAGGCCGGCTGTAGCTTTCAAATGTGCAATCTCCTTAAATAATTATTCAGTAGGCAGTGTTCATCAACAAGCATCTTCTTCATGCCCTCTATTACCTCATCTTTTTGTTGTTCTCGAATCTTGATTGGTAAGTTTAGTCTTGATCATGCTCAGTTCGTTAGCCAAAGAGGTATTAAGATTGTGAATCATGTGTTCATCAAAGTTTCCTCTTTCCTCCCTTTTTTCAGTGAAACCTTCTTGTCTCTATTTTGTACGCCTCTTAGGTTCTGCAATATCGGCTTTCTACTTCGATCTTCTTTCCTTCTCTACTCTTATCTCTTCAGCTTGTTCATTTAAATCTTCCTCAAAATCATAATATTTTTCCTTAGCATATCTTTTTCTTTTCTTTGTTGCTTCAGATTGTTGTACCCTGGATTCTTTAGCTCTTTTGTTCTCAGATTCATCCACCCGTTTAATATAACTCCATCTCTTTGGAGGGTACATATTTTCCCAAAGATGGGTGATCTTTCCACTAAAATCATGACGAATTGCACAATAGTCAGCAAAAATCCGAGGGTTAATTTGTACTAGCCTCTTTACCTCTCCATGTTTTGGTGCATTTGGTATAAGATCATCAAAAATCATCTGTAGAAAACAGGGATATAATAGCCATTTGTCTTTCTTCAAGGCCATTATTTTCTCAGCCATGCAAGCAAATATTAGTTTGGCAATGTTGGCCTTCTCTCCTTTGCAACATAACACCATTGCCTTTGCCCAATCAATGTTTAGTCTGTCTCATCCACCTTTACGGTGATCAAGACACATAATAAAAACATGAGCAATAAACCTCCACTCCTTGGACAGAAATGACTTCTTGATCTCCTTGCGGGAACGAAAAGCTGGCCCATTATATCCCATGCTTCTAAAGGCCTGGAACAACTCCAAATATGTCATAGTAACTTCATCTCCAAAATCCTCTTCTAGTCTCAAGATCCTCGAAACGGTCTTAGAAGTAATGGTCACTTCGTGATCTAGGACTTTAGCAGTAAGTCGTTGTGAATTTTCTCATGTATCATACTCAGCAGATCTCCAAAAATCTCTGATCCGAAGATCATAAATGGTGGTCGAGTGAGATATGGCATAAGCAATGGGTGATCTTTGCACCCATCTAATATAGTCTCTAAACCCAACAGCTTTAGGATGTGTGTCATCCAGAATATCTGTAATGTTATTCCGCTCATCGAACTTTAAGTTAGCTATTTCATCCTGAAGAAGTGATAAGTTGAATAAGAATTTAAGAATAAAAAAAAAAAATTAAAAAAATAGCTTACCGAAAGAATAGTTTGGCTGATAGTTTCGGCCGGTGAAAATGTAGTTTCGCTGCCAGTTTCGGGCAGCGAAAATGTTGTTTGGCTAGATAAAACATATCAATTTCGCTAACTAAGAAAAATAGTTTCGACCGGGCGAAACTGTACAATCTTATGTTCAAATCCAGCGAACTGAAGCTAGGTCGGCGAAACTGTTAGGTTCGCATGGACAGCATAACCTCACAGTTTTGCTGAAATATGAAGAACTTTCGTTCAGTTTCGCAGGATAAACGGTAGTTTCGCTGGATGAACAGTGAAGACATCGAAGAGACACAATTAAATGGATGCAGAATGTCTTATTATTAACAAGTTTTAAGGAATGTCCAAGGTTCAAAACTCACATGCGAACAGAAAGCAATCAACACCTAGGCAACACTCTAAAATCACTAATCCACAGAAAAAGTTATGGGAAAACCCTTAGAAGTCGGAAGTTACGAAAGTGCGAAAGTATGAGGAGATAATTTCGCAAAATGACTTAAATAACAAATTGTTTCGCATACTGCGAAACTATAGTTTCGCCAGACGAAACAGCAGTTTCGCTAGGCGAAATTGCATTTTCGTCAAATGAAATTCAGATCAAAATGACATCGCTTATAATGAATGCAAAATTGCAATTTCGTCTAGCGAAACACATAGCGAAAGTATAGTTTCGCTGCAATTTTATTATTATTATTATTATCATTATTATTATTATTATTATTTTATTATTATTATTATTATTATTATTATTATATTATTATTATTTAAAACAAGGCAAACATAACAGAGCTCAAGATAGATCGGAGATCACATCCTAAAGATAAACATAGCACAAAGATGAAGTAGATCATCGATCGGTAATATGATCATATTGATAACAGAATCTAATCATAGTTTTTGAATGATTTTAAAATTCTAAAACAATCAATAACGATTGCTGATATGTTGTCCACTTAAACCCATGCCTTATCTTTTTCAACAAATAGCATATGATTTGTTAAGGTTCGATTGGATGCGTTAGAATGTTAGGACCCTACAATCATTGGCAAACACCCTCACCAACCTCAGAATTTCTTGAATTTTGAAACGATCTTTACAGAGTAAAGTTTGTGCATTAGTGTGCAAGTGATTATTATCAGAATATTTCATTCGGATATCAAATCATCACTTAGATAAGGTGATACAAATTAGATCAAATAGGTGAAAGCTCCAGGTCTATACTTACATATAACATGGAGTTTACAATTTAATCATGTGCCGATGAGAGCTCTAGGTCAGTACACCGTACGACAGAGGAGATAAACACAAACACGAGACACAAAATACACCAATCATGGCCCAAGGATATGGTTATATGATGTGTATCAAGGTGGGTGAAAGATCAATTCCCAATCCAATTTTTGTCGGGACTCAGTTTTTGTGCAGGCCAAAATGATTACGTAAATCCAGACATCCTTAAGCATATATTTTAATTAAATCAAAATGCTCTTGCTTACTTTATTTGTTGGGCTGAGTCTATCAAGCATATTGTTACAGAATTTGTTTGTTCGAGCATTATATGTGCTTCTTTATTTTATATATATAAATATATATATATATATATATATATATATATATATATATATATATATATTATATTATTTAAAGATGTGAAACAGATAACAGCATCAGTTACATTCATTTCTCATTTTAAGTACCGATCATGCAAAAATTAACATATCCTGAGGATAAAATCATTTCTCGTCACTTCTAAATTAACACCCTAATTATTGTAATGCCCTCCCCAAAATTTATTTATTATTTTATATATATATATATATTATATATATATATATTATTATTATATATATATATATATATTTTTTTAAAAAAAATGAAAAGAAGTTTAAAAAGATTAACCTGAGCATAGAGATCAATTCATAAAAACGGGGTTTATCAAAAGTTTTGTGAAAAGATCTGCTTTTTGATTTTTGTGTCAATGGGTATTATATCGATAACACCCTTTTCATGGGCATCACTAATTGCATAAATCTGAGTTTCGATGTGCTTGGTGCGGGAATGATGAATAGGATTTTTAGCAATCCCAATGGTTGCTTCGTTGTCGGAAAACAATGATGTCTGGAGAAAGTTATATCCATAGTCAATCATTTGGTGTTGTATCCAAAGAACTTGATACAAAAAGCTAGAGGCAACAATGTATTCTGCTTCTCCTATAGAAAGAGAGACAGTAGTCTGTTTCTTGCTCTGCCATGACACCAGACAAATTCCTAGATATTGACATCCTCCAGACACCGATTTTTGTTTAGCCTGCAACCATTAGAATCACTGTTAGAATAAGTATGTAATCAAAATTCCCTCCATAAGGATACCATAGACCTAAGCGAGATGAGCCTTTAAGATAAAGAAATATTCTCTTGACAGCTTTCTCATATGACTCTTTTGGGGCCGACTGATATCGAGCACAGTATCCTACAACAAAAGTGATATGAGGATGACTGGCTGTAAGATACATAACAGAACTGATCATAGATCTATAGAGATGAGGATCAACATGTTTCCCGTTCTCATCAGGAGTGAGACACATCTGAGCAGTAAAGGGACTCATTTCAGGAGAGGGGTCGTCCATGTTGAATTTCTTCAATATTTCTTTAATGTACTTTTCCTGATGAATTAAAATTCCTTCTAGCTTTTGTTCAACTTGTAAACTAAGAAAGAAGCACATTTCTCCCATCATACTCATTTCAAACCGTTGACGCATCACCTCTTCGAACTCCCGACATAGAAGTGAATTGGTAGAGCCAAAAATGATATCGTCAACATAAACTTGGACAAAAGCATTTCACCATTCACTTCCATTTTGAAGAGAGTCTTATCAATGGTACCATGACAGAAACCATTGCTTAAGAGATACTGTGTCAGGGTCTCATACCAGATTCTAGGTGCTTGATGAAGACCATACAACGACTTGTCAAGCTTAAAGACTTTATCTGGAAAGTTAGGATCCTCAAAACCTGGTGGTTGACACACAAATATCTCCTTATCAATGTCTCCATAAAGAAAAGCACACTTAACATCCATTTGATAGACCTTGAACTGTTTATAGGCAACATGAGTGAGAAAGATCCTGATTGCTTCAAGAGGGGCGACAGGAGTGAAGACTTCAGTATAGTTAATCCCTTCTTCTTGAGCAAAACCTTGCACAACAAGTCTAGAGTTGTTGCGCACCACCACACCACGATCATCCGGTTTGTTCTTAAACACCCATTTTGTACCAATGGGCATTTGTTGGGAGGCAAATCAACCAAGGTCCAAACTTTAAGCTTTGGGAATTGTTGAAGCTCCAATTGCATTGACTCCACCCAACAAGGATCCAGTAGAGCGGCGTGCACATTTTTAGGACGGTTTGGGAAATGAAGCTGGAAAAGAGACAGATATTAATCAAATCAGATTGACTCCGCGTCCGAACACCATCAGTGATAGATCAAATAACATTATCAAGAGGATGATCTTTCAAAGTTTTATAGTCGGTGTCTGAAGGGAAAATATGAGGAGAAGTTTCATTCACAGATTGTGTAGGATTAGATGAGGGAGAGGGAGAGAGAATAGGTTGTGAGGGGATAGATGTAGGTGATGAGGAAGGAGATGTTGGTGAAGAAGAATCGACAATGGAGAAGATGAACCAACATCATCTGAAATGGCATCATTTGCAAATGGGGTGGAATGGACAGGTGATGAAGTGGATGAGAAAATGTTGGTTTGAACATTTGGAGTGGACGCATCATCGTCGAAAGCTGGAAGATTGAATGAAGTAAACACAGTATCAGAGTCAAAGAACCATGCTAGTTCAGATCGAACAACAGAAGAGTTATACTCCTGCCAATCAACATAGAATGACTCTTGAACGATACGTGTTCTCTTTTATAAACGCGATAGGCATTTTGAGAAGAAGAGTATCCGACAAAGTAACATTCATCAGATACAACACCAAACTTTGTCTTCTGTGATTGAGTGTTCAGAAGAGTGCATGAACATCCAAATGGCTGAAAGAAGTCAATTAAAGTTTCCTTTTATGAAAAAGTTCATAAGGAGTCTTCATTGAATCCTCGACAATCAACACTTGATTTAAAACATATGAAGCACAATTTACTGCTTCAGCCTAAAGATAATGGGTAAAGTAGATTCTATCAGCATTCTACGTGCAACTTCAATGAGAGTGCGATTCTTTCGTTCAGCTACACCATTCTGTTGAGGTGTCCTGGCGGCACTAAACTGTCTTACAATCCCCTTTGAGCACAAAAAGAATCAAGAATCTGATTTTTGAATTCGGTGCCGTTGTCGCTTCTCAGACCCATAACCTTCCTCTTGCTGATTGTCTCGATAGAAAGAATTAATTTCTGTAATTCTTCAGCAACCTCTCCTTTGTGAGCAAGGAATCTCACCCATGAGTATCTGGAGAAATCATCTGTAACAACAAGACAAAATGATTTTTAGCAATAGATTTAATGCTAATTGGGCCAAACAAATCAGTATGTAACAACTCGAGAGGATAAGAGATGTTGTTTTCAAGTTTGGGCTTATATGGCTTCTTGTGTTGTTTGCCTTTAGCACATGCCATACATTTTTCATTAACAGAAAAATCGTTAGAAGGAAGTCCTCTCACGAGATTGTTTTTTACTAATTTATTGATAATTTTAAAATTAATATGGCCCAATTGATGATGCCATAAGAGAGATTCAAAGGTTGAAGCTTTAGAAAGAAGGCAGGGTGTTGTCGACTTTGACTCGCTGGAGTTCATATCAAGAAGATATGTATCATGTTTTCTGGAGCACGCATAAGAATCAAATCATCTGGAATATCAATCTCTGATTTTAAAAATTGACATTCATCAGATTTGAACAAGACAGGAATGTCTTTATCATAGATTTGAGAACACTCAGAAGATTAAATGCCAACTCAGGAACATAGTTGACTTTTTCCAAGGTTAAAGAACCATTAAAAACTTCTCCTTGCCCAATCATTTTTCCACCCTTTTTGTCGCGAGCAAAAGCAACATATCCTTCGTCAATAATCCGATAATTGGTCGGTAAGTCTTTTAGTCCTGTCATGTGTTTGGAGTAACCACTATCTACATGCCACATGTTGTTACAATATAATGGATGACTCCTGAAATGAAATAAACAACAGATTAGTCAGGTGTGATAGGAACCCAGATTGAACAACTTTATGTTTAGATGAAGTAGATTTTATGCAAAATAAATTATTAATCAATTTTGTTAATTTATTTCCAAAATAGTTCCTATTAAGATGTCTACTAAGCAAAGTAGGACAATTTTTACTAGATGGTCCTCTTGACCACACCTGAAACAATGAGGTTTGTGTCTAGGTCTGTGATGTGATGAGGTAAGAATATGATCAATGATAATTTCTCATCATATTCAGATACACTAGAATCAATGTCACTAAATGACTCATTCATGACAACAGGTCGATATTTATTTGAACAAGAATTATTATTTAAAAAATAGATGAATGTTCGTTTGACGTACTAGTAGAACTAATTCCATTGGTACTAGTTTCAGACGAAGAGGTAATTCTTTCATCAAATAAAGACATATTGATGGAGTGAAAGATGGAATGGGATGAGAAAAGAACTTTTCAAAACAATTAGTTTTAAGTTGTTTAGCTGATTTTGCAGAAAGATCAGTTGCATCACAATCATCACTAGAATAAAAGACATAACCACAATGTACTGAATTAAAAGATGAAATAGAACCATCATAAGAACATGAGACAACAAAGTCTGTTACAGGATAACTAGAAACAAAAACATAATTTAAACTAGACTTGTGATCTAAAACAGATTGCTGATAATCGGGTGTACTAATACTAGTGCATCTAAGCCACTAGTTGGTCCATAGTCGTAGTCTTCACGAACGTGCTTAGAGTTAACACCCTCTAAACCTGCAGACATACTGTGAGTATGTGTTTTGATTAAATCATTAGAAGGATGAGGAACAAGCATAGGAGAATAACAGTATGTACTAGGTGGAGGATAAACCTTTACATTTTCATAACCCGATCCTATTTTAATCTTAGCTCCCCGTTGAGATTTACATAGATCATCATGTTTCATACCTGAAATGGTCCATTCGCCTAACTTTGACTGAAGTTTGCTTGTTTCAAATTCAGCAAGGGCAACTCTTTCAGTCAAAGTGTTAATCTTAACATTTCTTTCCAAAACAAGTCGTTTTAAATGATCATTTCTTTTAAAGCCTCATTTAATTTAACAAAGTATTTTGATTCATTGTTTAAGTTCATAATTGATTCGCTTTAGATTTAATTTAACAAAGTATTCGTTTCATTATCAAAAATAGTTGATTAGATTTATAAATCCCAAATAATCTAATTTTGCAAGCAGATGAGCACATATCCGAATAACTTCATATGGAAGTCCCATCACAATCCTTTCAGCAGCTAAGGCTTTTTCACATTGGCACACCGGAGTACTGACTTCTTTTCCTCAACAGTTGCAACATCATCATCATAATCCGTTCTTTGCCCAACGCATGAACTTCCTTCCCTCTTATACTTGCAGATTTACCTCTCCCTATTCTAGCATCCTTCTCAACCTTCTCATTCTCAGATGTCACAACTTCCTTTTGAATTCCTTGAAAAGATCAAATCCATCTATACCATCTTCCTTTTTATTCCCTTCAACAAGCTAAGAAACCAAAGCATGATTTATCTCAGTTCTTGTTTCCTCAACCTCAACACTCCAATCAAAGTTAGAAATCAATGCAACCTCCTTTCTGTGATACATATCTTCCTTCTCCTTCTCAGCTGTTAACCTAGGAACTCCTGAATTGCTTGAATCGGTGAAAATGGGAGATGGAAAATCACGTTTAAAGTGTCCCAATTGTTTACAATTGAAGCATCTAAATTTTGACTTATCAAATCCCAGTTTTGAATTAGATGATTGACCACCGAAGTTCTTCCGTCTAGTTCTTTCCAAATCTTCAAGCTCTAAGGGTCAACATAGCCATCTGCCATTGAATATTAGTTTCTTCAAGATCATCAGGATCCACCTGATACATGTCTTCCTCAGTCATTCCCTTCTTTCAAGTCACCAGCTACTAGTGCTTCATAGCTTTGAACAAACATTCCAAAAAGAGCCATTGTTTATGATGGGATTGAAGTTTCAACATTGGTCTTAGAATTACTCAGATCTCTTCGTACACTACTGTTTCCACCTGAAAAAGTACTTGTGTTAACTCCTCGTTGAATTGAATTTTTAATCGGAGAGCTTGCAGCGGATGACAGTAACGCAACATTTTGTGAAAAACCAGATTTGGGCATCATATTCTGGTTAAATTCCCGTCTCTTCACATCTAACTCAAAGGATTTTAGCTTATTGATAATATCCATCGGCTTGTATTCTATGACCCTCTTTCTTGTTTCAGCATCCTCACCTCAAGACTCCACTGAGGTGGTAGAGAGAATCTAGAAGCCTGTTAACTTGTTCACTGTTGGAAAGCTTTTCATCATATTCTTTAAGGTGCTTGAAATAGTCAAGAAACGATTTGTGAGATCTGTGAAACTCTTGTTCTTGTATCCAACAAAAGAGTTGAATTTCTTCTTATCTGAATGCTATTGTCCTTTACCAAATCTGCATTGCGATCATAAAACTCACACGGTGCATGGTAAAGAGATTTAGCATTTTTATGCTCTGAAAAATGATTATAAATGTCTGGAGCCAAATAGAGGGTTAAAGCACCAAAATCCTTTTCATCACGGTCGATCAACTTCAGATCCTTTTCAGTGAAAGAGGATGGGTCCTTATTTTGAGAGACAATATAACCAACAGTAACCATTGGTATGTTAGGACCAGAAATAATCGATTCCTATTGGTTGTGATCAGTGTAGAAGAAAAAGGCCTTGAGACATCTCTTCCAATCCTTGAAATTGTCTCCGTTAATGAGTCTCGGAGGTCTATTGGGAGCAACACTTTGAAGATCTATAAGTGTGAGTGATGTTAACTTACAACATGATAGTTTCGCTGAGATTGATGTAGTTCGGCAAGAAAAAATATACTTTCACTGACACTTTCACGGAAAAAGGTAACTTCGCAGGTACTTTTGCTGAAAAATTACTTTCGCTGATACTTTTGCAGAAGGATCTAATTTGATCACAATTTTGGTAGCAGTTTCGCTCGCCGATTGTCACAACAGGCTTAGTTTCCTGGTAAGTTCGCACGAAACAAGCTTGAACTTTTCATTCAGACACACTTCGGCAACAATTTCACTTGAAAATCCTTCACAATCACTGGTGAACTTTCGTTCAAAAGACTAGTTTGCAGAACAACTTGAGAACGATTCCAAAGCAATATAACCTGTAGTTTCGCTGGAAGATGATTGTCAGTTTCGCTAAAAGAACAACAGTTTCACTGATCGATCCCAAAACCCTTTTTTAACACAAAATCAATCGGAAATCATCAAAAACTCAATGAATTTGAGATCTGATGATTAACAAGGCTTCCACAATAGAAAAAAAGGTAACTCAATCAATTTCCACATCAAAAACATCCAATAAGTGATCCAAAATGACTAAAACAAGATATTGAACAAAAACACAAAGAAACTCAACAAATCATGAGCACTAATGCTCTGATACCATATTTTTGTTCCATGTGATCGTAGAACAATGCAAATGATATTAAGAATAATTCAATATCCAACAAATACACTAAACAACAATATCAAGAGGATTGTACACAATAAGAACTCATTCATAATAAGAAAATGAAAAATAATAATCAATAACATAAAGCACAACAATAATTATGTGTATTAACTGCTTGAAATGGTAACTTGCAACACTGATATCGATTAGGGTTTTTGCAAGCTTACCTACAATAAGAAAGAAAGAAGAAAACAATATATACAGTTTATAGTTTCGCAGACAGTTTCGCTGTGAGCGAAACTGCACTGCCGAAACTATAATTTCGCCAGGTGAAATAGTAGATTTGCCAGGCGAACAAAACAGCGAAACTGTGAGCGAACTTATAGTTTCGTTCACAGTTTCGCAAGACTGCCAAAACATAAAACAAAGTGCTTACAAAAGGAAACTAATAAAAGACCTATTACAAGTAAAAATAAACAACCTAAACTAAGGTGAGTCCAACCTATTCATGATTTTCATTTTCCACTGGCTGCATTGCTAGGAAACTCCATCCCTGTCCTTTCTAGAACTTCTTGGGCTGGTGTTGAGAAGAGCCATATACTGAACTATCTCCATATACTCCAGATTATCTGGATGGATATATTCCAAATCTTAAAGGGTGAAGAGAAAGCTGCCTATGGATTCATCAGCAAAAACAAAGAAATGAGAAGAACTTGTCTCTTGGAAATGACTTCCTCGAGTGTAGCTTTCTCTTGGAGACTGTGGGAAGGTGATGAATTGACCCTTTTTACAATTGTCAGGGTAGCATATGAGATGATGTGAGGTTCTATGTTATCCCTTTCAGTCATATCAAGGGCTGAACTTATTTGATTGCTAGAGTTACCACATGAGTTTTGCATGTTCATCTCCATCTGATATCCATTGAGAATACCATACAACTTAATCAGAGTAAGAGTCTTAAGGTTCTTAGTTTTTTGATAACAACACAATAATGTTTCCATTGTCTAGGAAGAGAGGACATAAACTTCCTCACAATGTCTCTGTTCTCAAGAGTTACTCCAACATCCATTAGAGTACCCACAATCTCAACATACTTGAAGTATTGTTGAGTTATGGTCTCACCTGTTTTAAAGGTGAAGTTTTCAAATTGCTACTTGAGGAGATCCTTCTCGTTCTCTTGGCTTCAGTAGAACCTCATACATAAGCTTCAGTGCTTCCCATAGTTGCTTGTAGTCTTGCACTTATTGAAGCCTCTGTAGATGGAGTTTGGAAGAGAAGTTTGAAAGGCTGTCATGGCTTTTTGATCAATCTCTATTCTCTTCCTGTCTTCATCAGAGAAATCAGCCACAACCTTTGGAATCATACCACACTAGTAGCAGAGGAGGTACTTGGTATGTAAGGTCCTTCAATAATAGAGTCCCACAACCTAGAGTCTTGAGACTTGATAAAGCCTTCCATTCTTTGACACCAAGTATCAAAGTCTTTAGGAGTGATCAGTGGAGACTTTATCATAGTTCCAGTTTCCATATCAGCCTTAGTGATAGTGCTATTGAAGTTGTTAAGTGTTTTGTGTGTGTGAGGGATCCTAATATGGTGAGATATTATATCAAGAGCTTTTCAGGATCTGATGCCAAATGCAGGACCGTTAGACGGGGGTAATGCACTATTACAACACAACAACACAATAACACAACTAAGGAGAGTTCTTTAGAACACTTAACAGATCAAATAGGGAATGGTTAACTATTACAAGAGATGCTAAGAACACAAGTAAAAGAGAGACAAAACAAGATAACAACACAAGTAATTTGGTTTTGAAGAATGCAGTATATTTCTTCTCAAGTTCTATTACAAAGTGTTACAAAAGCATGATAGAAGTTAAAAGTACTTGAGATCCATATACTACATCTGATAACCGACTATACTTTGAAAGCCAACCGGATACATAAGACTAGTCAGCAAAATCAAAATGTAGAGTCAAAAGGCAGATTGCCTTTTGACTTGTGACTATGACATGCCATAGCTCATATCCTAATATATTATAAAAATGATAAAGTACATAAAGTTGAAAGCTCAAACTCAAGACCTCAATGTACAGTTTTCCAAAAGCATTGACCTTTTCACCAACTTGTGAAAGTTGGTGAGTCAAACAGAGTCACAACGGAAAGGTGATCCAACTTTATGGAAAAGTACATCATATAATAGCATGTGCATAAAAGTTTTCAGAAGAAATCTATCTTCATAAATTTGGCTTCAGAAGACTTTGTCTTTGAAGCTTCAGAAGACTTCATATTTGCCTTCGGAAGATATTGGTCTTGGTTTGGGAAGATTTTACACTTAGAGTATTTCTGGTGTGAGGTGTAAAACTTCCGAAGCATTCTACTTGAGTACCTTAGTGCATGCATGCAGAGAGACTTTGGATGCTTTGAATGGTTTGATCGCAGTAGACTTATTGGAATCCTTACAGAAATATTGGGCCCCACACAGTAAAAAGTAAATATTTTCTTAATGATGTCGAAATTTTTTAAATGGTTTTTATCCTTACCGCGAATGCCACATCTTTTCACCTTATCCATAACCCTAAAAACCACCATTCCACCCATTTAAAGAATCCCGACTCTTCATTTTAATCTTTTCACAAAATTTATTGTCCAAAACTTCATTCACCCTAAATTCACCCTACTCAAACCTGTTTCATCATCTTCTTTCTTACAATGGCACTTAACAATCAACACAACCAAGTCACACTCCTTGACTCTACCAAGGATGGAGTTCTCAGACATCATCTCATTTCTACCCAATCTACCTACTTTACCGCTCTGACTATGAACCCCACGGTTACTTGAATCACATTGAAGAATTTTGGATAACGATTAGATAGTACTCCTAATGGAGTTAGGGTTATTAGGTCGAGCATTTCTGGCTAGGAGTTAATCATTCTGAATAAGTCATCTAGGAACATCTAGAGCTCCATGATGAAGGCAATCCTACTATGTTCTCCAAATCAAACCTAGATGACACATATCTCCAAATAGAATATGGTGGAGATATGGAATAGATCTATGGTGTACATGTTCAATTTATCCTACAACTAGAAGTTCCTACTTCACGTTGTTCTCCATTGTTTGTCTAACAAGTCTGGGGGATAGGATCAAATCCCATAGGAACTAGGCTACCTAGTTCATGGATTGGTGAAGAGCCTCCACTTCAACTACTCAAGGTTTGTGCTGACTAACCTATGGGGAATCTTGAAAAGGACACATTCTTTATGTATCCTAGATTCATCGAGCATATAATCAACTATGAGTTGGCCCAGAGTAAGCTTGTCTGTGTAGCTACTCTGCATGTCCCTCAAATGAGGCTGACTATCTTCAAGATCTTGAAGAGAGTGTCCACCAATTTCACTAGAAGACACACTGCGCTTCTTCTAGGTATGATTGAACCAATGGTCCTTGCGACATCACTGTACACCCCACAGGTAATGAACCCGGACTAGCAACTACCCTTACTTTGATAGTTCTTCCTGCTCACCCAATTAAACACAACATATCAGAGAAACAAAAACAACCTTGCACAGTCTACTCTAATTGAGCAAGCACCTCCTTTTCAAACAAAAAAGACTATAGTGGAAACATGGGCTCCCACTCAGTCAGAGGTTTTACCATCCTTCTCATTTGACCTCAATATGGAATTTGAGTCTCCTCAGTCTCAATTTCTTGAGCCCCAAATCAGGCCACAAGGACTCAGGATGAGTCCCAACACTCTCCTGAGAAACCAAAAAAGGACAACACCACTAAAGGCTCAATGCAAATAGACATTGACCAACATCCCGGGTCAGTAGGCTTCACTTCCTATCCTTTACTAACCTTTAATTAGAAATGATGAGGAGATTATGTCTCTCCATAGCAATGAAGTTATCCACAACACCCTCTATAAGATCAATCAAGCCTAGAGGGACCTCTTGTCTATAGCACACATCAGTTAAAAACCAACTTAGGTGAGTCACACAGATATGGAGGGGACTCATGTAGATTCAACTACCACTACTCAAGGAAACTCATTGGATCGTCAAGCCAGTGGTATCATCTCTAGACTGAATCTACGAAAACCATGCTTTTGATGACTCTGAAAGAGACATCCTTAGGCAAGGGAACCATGGTGCCAAGAAACCACATCTGGTAGTGAGGGTGAACATTCATGGTATGTTACTTATCCCCCCATGATTCTTCAAAAGAAGATGAGGGTAGTATGCAACTCACCATTCAAGACCTACTTTCTAAAATCCCAAACCTAGAATCAAATGTTAAGACTTTAGAGGATAGGCCTGCCATTCAGCAACTTCAAATTGAAAATCTTAAGGCTTAACTAGCTGAGAAACAGACTGAGAGATTTGTCAGGCACGTACCTATTCAGGTCTCATTGACCTCTTCTTCTAGCTCATCTAGCTCTCAAGATTATGCTACCAAAAAGGGGGAGAATGTTGAGAGTCAAATAACAGAGGAACCACAGACCCAAGCTTTAACTTCTTTATCTGCTAGATACCCGGCTCCTACAACAACATTCTTTCCTATGCCTCCTTAAGTTGTCCTGCAAATGGGCCCAAGATGCTTAGAGATCTCAACAGGATCTTCTCCAAGTTTCTATTAAGATCTTCTTAGATCACCCTAGCCTAATACGGCTATGATATACTTTGGAGCTGAAGAGCTTTAGAGGCTAAGTGCACCTTCTACCACTGTGGAAGAAGTGGTCAACCTAAGGCCCAAATGGAACCTGAATTCATGTTGAAGGGGGAAATGAGACTGATGGCCCAGTAAGTGACATAGTTGGTAGAGATAGTGCATTCCCTTAGACATCCAAAGCTGAAGTCAAAGCCGTCGAAGAACAATTTTTCATATTCTAAGATGAGATGGAAGCTGCAGAAATCCTGTCTCCTTGTCCGAGGATCTAATCATCATAGATGCAATTCGAGAGCTAAGCAAAACTAAGTGAATATGAGACTTTCTCAACCGACCGTAGCTCCAAACAACTTCATTATCTCCATCCACCATGCCAACCTGAACTCTCAATCCAGAACCACCAAAGTCTAGCACTTCCGAAGATGTTTAAAGCCAGAAGAAGATGACTGTAGAAGAGCTTCAGGGAGAGAAAATTGAGAAACTTAAAGAAAGGTAGACTCCCAACTCGGATGTTGCTATTGGCAGCTCCAAGGACTACACCAACTAGAGGCAATTAACAACAGAAAGGTGGAGATCATTGACAGGCTCATCAAACTTGAGTGTCACTCAAGATATACTCTACTACCACTAAGGAGTTATAGAGCTAGAAAGGTCAACATGCTGTAGATTGAGAAAAAGGAGGCAGTAGCAAGGTTGGCTTAGTGGAGAGAAAAAAAGCAAGAACAAGGGAACATGATCTGTAGCTTGGAGGGAAAGGATGACTGCAGGACCGTTTAAGGGCTTTAACACAATTACAACACAACGACACAAAAGAGGAGATTAACTAAACTTTAATCAAACAGTGAACTGGGTAACCAAAGTGATACAAAGAGCACAAGTAAAGTAAGAGACAGAACAAGAGAGTATGGTTTTTAAGAATGCAGTATATTGCTTTCTCTATGTTCTATTACAATGTTTCAAAGCATAAGATAAAGATACAAGAACATGAGATACTTATACTACATCCTACAGCTGGCTATACTTTGAAAGCCAGCTGGATACAATTGACTAGACACACAAACAAAATCAATGGTAGAGTCAAAAGGCAGATTGCCTTTGACTTTTGACTATGACATGCCATAGCTCACATCCTTATCTATTACAAAAGGATAAAGTACATAAAGTAGAAAGTATACAGACTCAAGACCTCAATGTACATTACAAAAGCATGGACCTTTTCACCAACTCATGTAAGTTGGTGACTTGCAGAGGTACAGCGAAGGTGTCCAGCTTTACAGAAAAGTACATCAGAAAAAGCATGTCTTAAAGTCTTCGGAAGAAATCTGTCTTCATAACTTGAAGCTTCGGAAGACTTTGTCTCTGAGGCTTCGAAGACTCCATCTTTGCCTTCGAAGATATTGGTCTTGGCTTCGGAAGTTTTACACTTAGAGTATTTTCTAATGCATTGTGTAAAACTTCCGAAGCATTCTTCACTTCAGTACTTAGTGCATGTTGCTGAGACACTTTGGATGTTTTTGGTTGCATCAGACTTAAGGAATCCTTACAAACTCCCCTAGGCTGATTCTACAAAACACTTAGAAGATCTTCAGATGTTGTAGTCTTCAGTACAATCAAGACCATTCCTTTCTTCATTAGATGGTCAGGATCATCAAGATTCTCATAGTATCTTCTCATTTCAAAGAGCATCGCAGAGGTATGATTATGTCTTGCCAGGAGTAGACATTCTCAACACCTTGATCTCTGATAACATGCCATCTTTCTGGATTGGTAGAATAATCCAGACAAATGGGTGTCTCATTGTTAGAGGAGCCACTTGCATAGGAGTTGATTGGGCTGCCTCATCATGCACTTCCTCAAGTTGATCTGATTCAGCCTGAGTGTAGAGGTAGACTTTGGCTTCTTCTTCTTAGTCTTTGGTTTAGAAGCCATTTTCTTCTTCCTCTTAGATGTCTTTAACTGAGAAGACTGGTCTGCAGCACCATGTTGATCATCAGTGTCTTTCTCAGTTGGTGTTCCTCCCTCACAGGTCAGAAGGAGAGGGAGTTTGACTCTGTCTTGGATCAGAAGATGAAGTTTGCTGAGGCTTAGCTGAAGTTGTGGTTGAGGTGTCTCAGGTTGTTCAAACTTGACCTCCACTTCAGGTGGGACTTGACTTGGAAGAGAGTGCAAGTCAATCAGTTCTCCACTTTAATCTTCTGCTTGATCACCCTTATATGCTCATCCATTGTAGATAGAGACATGGGGCAATCTCCTTCCGAGAATCCATATAGCTTCAAGAAGCTCATCATTCTTTGTCTGTCAGCAGACTTCTTTGCATTCTTTTGAATGATGGCTCTTGACTTTGCAGCTTCTTCCCTTAGCTTCCTTTTGGTTGTTTTTCTTTCTTTGACTAGCTCAAGCTCAAGTTGCTTTAGGTACTCGAACTCAATGAAGTCATAGGACAGGGGAAGAAGTGCATTTGCCTGATAGAAGCCTGTGGCACTCAGGTAGTTGATCATCTTGATCCTATCTCTTCTTTATCTACCTGAGGTTCTTGTGGAGCCACATCTTCCTGTGCAGGACTTTCTTGAACTGGAGAGAGAGTGGGAGCATGCTTGTAAAGCCTTTTCTGTCTCTTCTCCTCTTTGAATTGAGAAGTAACCTTGCATCCTCTTTCTCCTTCATCTCTCTTGACACTTCCATGTCAGCCAGTTCATTTAACTCTTCTAAGGGGAGGGAGATGATTTCATCAATATCATAGTTCCTGTTTGTAAATAGGTATCCTGACTGCCCTTAACTCATCATCTTGAGTATTTGTTCTGGGGCAGCCCTGATTGCAGCTTGCATGAAGTAGATGACCCAGAAGAACTTTCTCCCCTTAGCCTCCTTTCCTCTCTCTTTCCTCCTTAATTTCCTCAGAGTCATTTTCCTTTTCCCTTGTCACCAACAGACCTTTGTGACTCAGGGTGGATTGAGGCTTGGCCTTCATTGCTTGGTGTAGCTTCCATGCTCTGGCCAGAGAGAGGCTGAGAAACACTTTCACCAGCAGGTGTTTCAGATGGAGCTTGGCCCTCTACAGCAGTTGTTGATGATGAGACGGGGTCTCAGGTTCTGCCACTGGGCCTTCATCAAGGTTTCCCCTATGAAACTAATCTTAGGGTCCACCTCAACATCCAGTTGACCGATGACATTGCCTGATTGCCTATGTCTCCTTCTTAGAGAGAACTCTGCAAGGATCCTTTCTTGGATTCTTTGAGCCAGCCTGTCAGCTTGTCTTGAATTGCTTGGATTGACAAGTGGCATGTTGACTAAATCCAGTCTTTCATAGAAGCTCAGGCTTTGGAACTAAAAAACTTCTTGTTGGCCTTGAACTCTGTGAAGTATAAGGCTCTTCTATCCTCATCATACCTCCACCTTATGATGTAGTTGCCAGTTCCTTGTGGTGGAGATGAGACAGCCCTTGGTATACCTTCCTCAAAGAGACTCCTGATGATTGAGTCTATAGAGTCCACATTAATGTGAACTTGAGGAAGTTGCTGAGAATGCACACAACATGTGAGGATGGTGACTCCTCTATGTCCATTCTCTTTGAAGAACTCCCAGTTCTGTGGTTGTAACAACTTTCTCCCCCTTTTTGGTAGCAGCACCCACTTGCATAGGTGACTGGAGGATAAGTCAATTACTTCCACAGGTTCTTGTGTTCCTGGTTGAGTTGTCCTTAAAGGTCTCTCAGCTAGTTGTTCCTGCAGATATAAATCTGAAGTTGCTGATCATTGACCTGGTTTTGTAAGGTAGTCACCTGAGATTCCAGTGACTAACCTTAGAGACTAAATAGGTGCATGTTTTTGACAATTTCTGCACCTTTAGTCTCAAATTCCCCTCATCTTCATCAGAAGATCAGTGGGGGATGAGATGATTGGACCAAAGTCCTCTCGCTCACCCCCAGCTTGAGTTTCTTGGCTGCTGGTTTTCCTCTGCTCACTGGCAGCCTTAGTTGAGATGCCAGGGAGCTGAGTTGCCATGGTGGAGGTCTTAATGATGTAATCACTTTCAAAAGTGAGAGCCTCTTCCATATGGACATCCTGAACAAGTTCAGAAGTGTCCACCTCAGTAATAGGTGACTGATATGGATAGACTGAGGAGAGTCAGAGGTACTCATCTCTCTTTGAGTAGGGGATGGGAAGAGAGACTCATGGTACTCACTAAATCCTAAGTCTTCATCAGTATAGAAGGATAGGTTGGGAATGGTTGTTTGAGATCCAAAGGCTGGGGATGGTAGCTGTCCCCTGAAGGTTGTTCACTTAGTGTTGAGACTCAGAGTGAAGGCTTAAGGCTGTTGGGCTAGTGAGCTCATCAGGCTGAGCATGAGGAACCTCAGCACTGATTCTTGGAAAATGGGAGTGGTCTGCTCCTCAGGAGAAGTGGAGCTCCAGTATCCACTTCTTCCTGTATGAGTGAGTATATGGGTGCCTCCTCAGACTGAATAGTCTGAGCAGGGGTTCGTTTTTATTTTCTTTGGTAGGTGATGGATATTTGGGGCTGTGTAGTGGTTGGAAAGCAGCAGGTGTGGGTTCAACACTAGCTTGTGCTGCTAGGTTGTCACCTTGACAATGAGCTCTAACATTTTTGGGAACTAGGGCTGTTTTCTACCCCTGAGAAGCCTATAGTGGGCTTCTTCATTATTTTAAGGATGACGGGCTTCATCTGTCCCAATTTAAGAATATTACTTGTTTCCCTCAACTGTGAGCCCAGTTCACAGTTGTGAATGTGTTGAACATATCTAGGAACATGTAATACTCTAAGGAGTCTAAGTTTGCAAGTAAATTAGTATAAACAAATTGTGAATACCTAACTTGACCCCCTGAACCATTCCATGAACTATAAAGGAGAGATCCTCAGGAATCTGGTCCCATCCACCATGCTTGTTTGATAAGCTGTGGATAACCACGTGGAGCAGGTATTTCCACTGGGATGAGACCTTCCCTTTCCTGAAGGTCTTTACAGAGAAATCTCCTTCATAGCCCATCTGCTCAAAGAATGATTACAGCTTCCTTTGGGAAGAACACCTCACCTTCTTCATCATCCACTGAAGATGTCGGTTGATGATGGCCGGAGTGATGAAGATTGTTCTCCCTTGCACTGTGGCAGACAGTGCCTTCTCCCCGTCCATAATGACCTCTTGGCAGGTCTTCCAGAATTCAAGCAACTGATCCTCATAGAATGGAGGATCAATGGTTAGGAGGTGAAGTAGTGAGACAGAGACAAGAAACGGCAAACCTCTGAGAATGAGGATCTTTCTCAGAGCATAACAGAGCAACTTGATTATGTTGTCTGTGTAGCTGCATGGTAAAGTTGGGATCATTTCTATGAGCAAGGTTAGCCATTGTGAGGTAGCTTAGAGATGAAGAAGAAATTTCAGAGAGAAGATTTTGGGTTTTAGGTTTGGAAAAAAGCAGATGAGAGAAAGGGGGAAACCGTTGGGTTTATATGAGAGAGAGGGATTTCAGATAAAGTTTAATGAAAGAGGATAAACTTTGAAATCCGAACGTCGGTCCCACCTCTGAAAAAGTAGTTTTCTTTTGCTCAAAAGTAGTTTTCTTGGAATTCGAAAAGCTTCCGAAGGTAAATTATCTTCGGAAGTTTTAATGAAAAAGCTTCCGAAGCTAAAAGACTTCGGAAGAATTTCCTGGAGTATTTGATGATTTTGCTTCAGAGAAAAAATTAAGACTTGAAAGCTTTGTATAGGGATCAATATAGCTTCTGAGAGTTAATTATTGCTTCGGAAGGAAATGGTCCTTGAAAATAAGTAAGTGTCTAAGATAACTATTTAAGCTTCGGAAGATAAAATTGAAATTTCTTCCAAATAATTTTCTTAGATAGTTAAATATTTTGAAGATGTGATTTTCTTCCGAAGTTAAAATGAATAACTTCCGAAGTATAAAATCATCAATTAATCTAAAGAAAATCTTCCAATCCAGGAAAACATGAGCTTATGAAGATGATTGACTAGACAACTTAGATCACACATTTTTAATAAATAATAAGAATTAGTTTAAGAAAAATTTACTCAAGGTTGATCATCCCAATAGCTGATATTAGATATTTAATCTTTGTTCATCAAAAGCCTTTGTAAACAAATCAGCATATTGGTCATCTGTGTGAACCTTGACAAGTTTAATTAATCCCTTTTCATAATTATCTCTTATTAATGATACCTGATGTTGATGTGTTTGGTCCTTGAGTGCTGCACAGGGTTCTCAGATAGAGATAGCACTATTGTTGTCTATGTGGATAGAGTCTCTTTGAAGTTAAATCCATAGTCCAGCATCTGATTTTGAATCCAAAGCACTTGAGCACAGCAGCTTGCAGCAGCAATGTATTCAGCCTCAGCAGTTGATGCAGACACACAGGATTGTTTCTTGCATTGCCATGAGACAATCCTTCCACAAGGAATTGACATCCCCCAGATGTAGACTTTGCAGTCATGTTGCAACCACCATAATCACTGTCTGTATAGGCATACAGATTGAAATTAGGATTCTTTGGATACCATAGACCACGTGTTGAAGCACCTTTGAGGTATCTTAAAATTCTTTTCACAGTGATTAAGTGAGACATCTTAGGGTTGGCTTGATATCTTGCACAAATACATGTAGCAACATGATATCAGGCCTGCTAGCTGTAAGATACATAAGAGACCCAATCATAGCCCTGTATAAGTGTTCATCTACACACTGCCCCTCAAGATCTGGACCAAGGGAGTGGTTTCTGGCTATGGGTGTCTTAGCAATCTTACAATCAGTCATGTTGAACCTCTTGAGTATGTCTTGAACATACTTGACTAACTTATGAAGATGCCATCCTCAACCTGCTTCACTTGAATTCCCAGAAATAAGTTGAGTTCTCCCATTGAACTCATTTCAAATCTGTCTTTCATCAGCTTCTCAAAGTCTTTGTAGAGCTTTGGATTGGTTGAACCAAAGATGATGTCATCTACATATACTTGAACCAGCAATAAGTCATTTCCTGTCCTTTGATGAAGAGGTTCCATCTATAGCACCTCTCCTGTAACCATGTTTACAGAGATACTCAGAAAGTGTCTCATACACTTCCTGGGTGCCTGATGCAGCCCATAAAGAGCTTTGTCAAGCTTACAGACATAATCAGGATGATCAGGGTCTACAAAACCAGGTGGTTGTTTGACATAAACCTCCTTATCAATCACTCCGTATAAGAAAGCACACTTTTACATTGATAGACTTTGAAGTTCTTGGATGCAGCAAATGCCAGGAATATCCTAACAGCTTCTAGTCTCGCTACAGGAGCAAAGACATCAGTGTAGTCAATCCCTTCTTCTTGGTGTATCCTTGAACAACTAGTCTTGCCTTGTTCTTGATGATGATTCCTCTATCATCCTTCTTATTCCTAAAACCCATTTGGTGCCAATGGTACTCTTCCCATGAGGAAGTGGACAAAGGTTCCAAACTTTCTGCCTTTTGAATTGAAGCAACTCTTGTTGCATAGCTTCAACCCAACTTCCATCCTTTAGAGCTTCATCAACTTTCTTTGGCTCTATCTGAGATAAGAAACAAGAGTGAAGACAAATATTTGCTTCATGAGTTTGTCCTCTTGTTCTTACCCCTGTGTCAACATCTCCAATGATGTTTGTGGTGGGGTGAGACCTGTGGATCCTTATTGAGGGATCATAGCAAGTTGCTGAGAGAGATCCAAATTTGAGATATTTAGATCTGGGCTAAAGATTTACCTTCCACATTATCACACTTATCAAGATTAACTTGATCCAATGAGTGTGTGACATCATTGATGTTGTCATCTATGGTATGGTTATTAGCATCAAGAATTCCTGATCACTATCACCATCACCATTGTTGTCTTCTATAATTGAGGTGTCTTTATCTGGTTAGAAGCCTCTAAGCTGAATTTGAAGGCATACCAGATGTATCAGCTGAATTTGTCATTGTTGTGCTGATAGAAACTTCATTCGTTGAAGTAGTTTCAACTGGAGCTGAAGATTATGACTTGAAGATCTTCCTAGCTCAAATCTTGGGTCAGGATCACCTGTATTTAAATTTTCTGCAGATCCTGAAACATGCTCACAAGATTTGTTAAAACAGTTGATAACTAAATCAAGATCAAACAGCCAATCCGGACCAGAACCAGCAACACATGGTGTGTGTTCATTGAAAGTCACATTGGCTGACTCCTTAACTATTCTAGTTCTGAGATTGTATACTCTATAAGCTTTAGCTTGAGAGGAGTATCCAATGAAGTGTCCATCGTCTGATTTCTCAGCAAACTTGGTGATTTGATCTTTGGTATTCAAGATGGTGTAGGGACATCCAAATGACCTGAGAAAACCAATGAAAGGTTTCCTCTTGTGCCAAAGTTCATAAGGGTCTTACCATGTGTCTTAACGACTAAAACTCTGTTCTGCACATAGCAAGCAGTGTTAACTGCCTCTGCCAAGAAGTGATAGGTAGTTTAGAGTCAGACAACATAGTTCTTGCAGCTTCAATAAGTGTCCTGTTTCTCCCTCAGCAACTCCGTTTTGCTGAGGAGTCCTGGGAGCACTATATTGTCTTGTAATACCTTTTTCATCACAAAATGTATCAAGGATTTGGTTCTTAATTCAGTTCCTTGATCCAATCTTATGGTTTTAACCTTATGATCACATTGATTCTCAATTTTTAAGATGAAATTCTTCAATCTCAGGGGTTTCATCCTTAGTTCTAAGGAAAAAGACCTAAGTGAATCTTGTAAAGTCATCTATGATCACCAAACAGTAAGAGGTCCTTCCAAAACTCATTACACTGGTGGGGCCAAAGAGATCCATATGTAACAAGTGTAGGGGAGTAGTGATGGAGTTCTTTTCCTTAGGCTTGTGAGATACCTTGTGTTGCTTCCCTTTCAGGCATGCAACACAAAGATCATCACTTGTAAACTCTTGCTTTGGCATTCCAGTTACCAGATCATGTTTAATCAATTTATTTATGTTCTTAAAGTTTACATGGCACATTCTTTTATGCCATAGGAAAGACTCATCACTATTTGCTTTAGATAGAAAGCATGAAACTTCTCCAGAAGGAGATGTTTCTTGCAAATCCATCTTGTACATGTTCCCTATCCTGGGGGCTCTGAGCAGGATATGCTCATGAGGAATGACCACTCCTGGCTTGAGAATAATGCACTCATGCTCAGTAAAGAGCATGTTATGACTCTAATCACAAAATTCGGATACACTCAAGATTGTACCCAAGCTCCTTAACAAAGTTTACCTTCTCGATGCTGAGCTTACCCTTTGTGACCTGCCCCTTCCAAAATGTAACCACCTTCATGTCCTCCAAAAGCAACTGGTCCTCCATCAATTCTCTCAAAAGTATGGAGTAGAGACCTATTGCCTGTCATGTGCCTGGAACAGCCACTGTCAATTATCCAGACATTCCTGTTTGTCTTGAGCTGTTCCTGCACAAAGAAAATGATTAGTTACATTTGGAAACCCAAGCCTTACTTGTCTTGGGCTCACTAAGTGTAATAGAAGGTAATGTAACAGTAATAGATCCTATGGTTGTACTATGGGGATCTTCAGCTGTTGTTGATGGAGAAATTTCAGTCATTTGGTCTTTCTTAGACTTCCACACCACCTTTGGAGTCTTGGACTTGACCTTCAAAACCTTAGAAGCTTTTGGAACTTCACACATTTTGATGACTGAACCTTCGGAAGATTCTACAGTCACTGCAACAGACTTTAGTGCTTCGGAAGAACTCCTTTCTTCGAGGCCAATTTTACTTCCGAAGGTAATTTTCCATTTACCTTCTTCTTTGATTTGGAGCTTCCGAAGGAAACAGACTTTCCTTCCGAAGCTTGAGACTTCTTGAGATTCTTTGAAGTCTTTGAATTGGTCACGTGGATGGTACTTTTAGGATTGTATGGGCAATCCTTGGCAATGTGAGAAGTACTTTCACACATGACACATAACATTTTCTTCTTCAAAGGAGTCTCCTTTTGAGAGCAAGACTGGCTTTGGTCACATTCCTTCTCCACCTTCATCTTGGTAGATGCTGAGACAGTTCTTTTGGGCTGTGAACTGTTCTTGGAGTTTGATGGTCCAGGCTGTGCAGCAGTGGTACACAGCAGCTCCGTCTTCTTCTTTGCATTGTGATGATTTGAACATGAACCAGTACTCTTAGCTGAGGAGTCTTGGTTGATGTCTTCAGTCTTTACTACTTTGAAACCTGCAGAGATAAAAACTTGTTTCTCCTTATAGCATCAAAAGTAGCCTTGATTTCTTGAGCCCCCTTTGCTTTCCTTTTGCTCTTCCTGATCAAGTTCTTTCTCTTAGACTTGGTCATCACAGTTGATTTCTTCTCCTCAGAAGGATAGTGGCCCTTGGAAGAATCCTCATCTTCACTCTTCTCAGAGGAATTCTTCACTATCACTTCTTCATCATCCTCACTTATAGGATCTATGAGAGGAAGCTCATCTTCACAAGTTCCACATCTAGGAGATCTTACAGACAAGATTGTGTGTGGAGGAGCTATCTTATTTGATCACAGTCTCTGTCTGTTTTGATAGCACACTTTGTTGTGCAGGGATGAGGATATCATGTTCTTGAAGGTCTCTTCTTCAAGAACACTCTTTTCTGCCCTGGCTTTGCTGATCACAAGCTCAGCCTGGCACTCAGTTAGCTTGGTTATGAGATCTTGAATTTGAGTTCTAAAGTCTGTGTGTTCATGTTTTAGAGCTGAAATGGTTTTCTCTAAGTCCTCTATTTTCAGTTTATAATCATTTTCAGACTTTCTAAAATCAGATTTTAAAATGTTTAAGAACTCAAGATCAGATCTCATCTCCAAGTTGTAGGACCTGTATCTATTTACTTTAGCAATGCATTCAGGAGTACAAAGATGTTCCAATACCTTGGCTTCATCATGATCAGCCATCAGTGCTTGGTTTGGAGAAGCATCTTCCACCTGAAAACTCCAGTCAAAACCTCCTTCTTCAACAGCAACAACAGCATGTTGCTTAGTCTTCTCAGACTGAGGAGCTTTGTCAGTGTAGTTTGGTCTGGTTTGTTGGCCCCCATTTTCTTTAGGTGCCTTACACTCCCTAGCAAAGTGACCCATAAGGTTGCAGTGTAACACTTAACTTTGCTTTTATCCAGCCTAAACTTTCCATTGATAGCATTGCTTGGAAATCTTCTTCCTGTTCTCTTGTAGAACTTCTTGGCTCTGTGAGTGAGGAGAGCCATCTGCTGAACTATCTCCATGTATTCCAGGTCATCTGGATGAATACAGTCCAGGTCTTCAAGAGTGAAGAGATAATTCCCACAACTTTCATCAGTACACAAGGCTTGAGAAGAACTTGTCTCTTGGAATGGACTTCCTTGAGTAAAGTTCTCTCTTGGTGTCTCCGGGAAGGTGATGAAAGGACCCTTATGTGAGTTGTCAGGGTAGCATATAGATGATGTTAGGGTTCTATGCTATCCCTTTAACTACATGAAGGGCCGAACCCATTTGATTGTTGGAGTTTCCAGATGAACCTTGCATGTTCATTTCCATCTGGTATCCACTGAGAATCCCATACAACTCTGTCAGAGTAAGAGTTTTAAGGTTCTCAGTCCTCTTGATCACACACAATAGTGTGTCCATTGCCTAGGAAGTGAGGACATGAACTTCCTTACAATGTCCCTGTTCTCAAGAGGTACTCCTCCATCCACTAGGGTATCCACAATCTCAACATACCTGAAGTATTGTTGGGTCATGGTTTCACCAGCTTTGAAGGTGAAATTTTCAACTGCTGTTTCAGAAGATCTTTCTTGTTCTCCTTGGCTTTAGAGGAGCCTTCATACATCAGCTTCAGTGCATCCCACAGCTGTTTAGCTGTTTTGCACTTCTTAAAACTTCTGTATACAGAGTTTGGGAGAGCAGTCTGAAGAGCAGTCATGGCCTTCCTATCATCTCTACTCTTTTCCTATCTTCATCTGAGTAGTTGGCCATATCTTAAGGGATCATACCAGCACCATAGCAGAGAGGGGTGCTGGTATGAAAGGTCCATTTACAACAGATTCCCACATTCTTAAGTCAAAAGACCTGATGAAGCCTTCCATCCTCATGCACCAAGTGTCAAAATCATCAAGAGTGATAAGTGGGGATTTGTTCATGGTTCCAGTCTCCATATCAGTCTTTGAGATGGAAGCCATTTGAAGAGTTTAGTTTTTGTGTGTGTGAGGGATCTTAAGATGGTTAGATCTTATATCAAGAGCCTGGAAAGCTCTGATACCATTGCAGGACCGTTTAGGGCTTTAACACAATTACAACACAACGTCACAAAAAGAGGAGATTAACTAAACTTTAATCAAACGGTGAACTGGGTTAACCAAAGTGATACAAAGAGCACAAGTAAAGTAAGAGACAAACAAGAGAGTATGGTTTTCAAGAATGCAGTATATTTCTTTCTCTATGTTCTATTACAAGTGTTTCAAAGCATAAGATAAAAGATACAAGAACATGAGATACTTATACTACATCCTACAGCTGGCTATACTTTGAAAGCCACTGGATACAATTGACTAGACACACAAACAAAATCAATTGTAGAGTCAAAAGGCGGATTGCCTTTTGACTTGTGACTATGACATGCCATAGCTCACATCCTTATCTATTACAAAAAGGATAAAGTACATAAAGTAGAAAGTATACAGACTCAAGACCTCAATGTACAGTTACCAAAAGCATGGACCTTTTCACCAACTCATGTAAGTTGGTGACTTGCAGAGGACAGCGGAAAGGTGTCCAGCTTTACAGAAAAGTACATCAGAAAAAGCATGTCTTAAAAGTCTTCGGAAGAAATCTGTCTTCATAACTTGAAGCTTCGGAAGACTTTGTCTCTGAGGCTTCGGAAGACTTTGTCTCTGAGGCTTCGAAAGACTTCATCTGGGCTTCGGAAGATATTGGTCTTGGCTTCGGAAGTTTTTACACTTAGAGTATTTTCTAATGCATTGTGTAAAACTTCCGAAGCATTCTTCACTTCAGTACTTAATGCATGTTGCTGAGACACTTTGGATGTTTTGGGTTGCATCAGACTTAAGGAATCCTTACAATAAGTTTCATACCTCTAGGGGTTCTCTCCTCAAGAACTATCTCCACATAACAATGACATGAACCTATGGCTCTTCAATAAAGAGCAGGAATAGCTGGAGAAAGAGATGAAGAAAGCTACAAAAGAGAAGATGATGGAGAAGTAGAAAAGGAAGAAGTTAGGGTCATTGCTACCAAGAAGATAGGTGAGAAGGCCTAGATGAAGGATTATCTCCGGGCTCATGGCTTATCTGGTAGGCAAGTAGGACCCATTTGGAAAAGTAAAGAGATGTACATAGGAGACAGGGGATGATCTTTAAACCAACACCTCAACCCCAATCTTCTATCCAAACTCAACCCCAACCTCAACCTGAGCCTTTTCCATCTCCCTTTTGTGTCAAAAAAGAACCCATTTCAAAACCTTACACCCCTGAACCCACACCAACCATCATTCCTACCTTATCACCACAACCACCTTAACTTATTAACCTTCAACTAAAACACTACCCATAACCCATACACCACCACCTACCCAACAACCATCAAAACCATCCCCTTAACCTCTAAGCATCTCTCATTGGAGGAGTTTAAGGAGATCAAGATAAAGCTCATTTAATGCACAACCTTGACCGATGTCTCTTGTGAGGAGGATTCTATCAAGCTAACTTTTGTCGATTGATCGTCATGATCCCTCACAAGAGATCAATTCCTTGATCTACCAAGAGGAACATTAGACCAGTTTGTTAAACTTCTTGGACTCAACTCAGATTCACTCAATGATGAAGAGACGAAGCTAAGAAGGAAGATGGTGACTCTGCTGGATACCAAGAAGGGGGACAAAGTACCTAGCAAACCCCTTGTGCCAAGAAACAAGATTCTCTAGTGGAGGTTTGAAGACTCTTCTCACAACATTTTTGTTGAGAGAGATAATGGCAAGCAGAACAGGCTTAATGCTCATCTATGCTACACCTGAGCAGATTTGATATTGTTGAGTTAGCAGAAAAGCCATTCTCCAACCCCTTAAACTCCCAGGTAGTTGCCTATATTAGAATCACCTGAGCATCCTTCACCTTGCTGAGCTAACCATTAGGACAAAGATTGAAGAGGAGTTAAAACTGAAGAGGAGGAGGAGAGGAAAGGATGAATAAGCAAATGAAAAGCCTTTCTTCAAATGGTTGTAGATCCTAAACTCGAATCCATCGTTAGATGGGAATATGACTATAACTCTCGTCAACTAACTCTCTTCAAGGGGCACAACAAAGGGTGAATGTTATTAGGACTGATAGACTAGATCTCCTATCCTGATGACTTGCACTGACTTCCCAGCACAACTTCCGGACATAACGAAGAAATAGAAAATATCTCCTGGCCCTTATGAAGAAGTTTTGAGAAGCAAAAGTAAGTGAGGTTTTTGTAGCATTAGCCTAGGTGGAGTTTGTTGGATCTTGAAAGGCTGGTGCAATCAAAATCAAACACTTAAACTATTTTTGGTGCAACTTATAAGGACTTCCGAAGCTAGGTATGGACTTTCGAAGGAAATAGAGTTCTTCCGAAGACAAAGTGCAAAATCATCTTCCGAAGGAAAAGCTCCAACTTTCGAAGACAAAGTCTTCTCTTCCGAAGTTCAAGACTAGAATTCAAAGACAATGACTTCCGAAGAAGAAGTCCTCAAGCCACGGAAGAAGTAGCCTCTTCCGAAGTATAAAAGGCTTCGGAAGAACTTGTTCTTCTGAAGCCAATTAACCTTCGAAAGATGTTGCTATGACCAGTGGACAAAAGTATGGTTCTCTAATACTCCACTGTAGACCTCTAATACTGCATGGTGTTTTCCCAAAAGGCCATATACTTGACCATACTTTATTCCATTGTTCACCTTTGTTTGTTAGTACAGTTTCTAACTTAGATGGTGACGAAAGTTAAGTCATGCACATGTCATGACTACCATATCTTAGATAAGACATTATCTAAGATACCTTAACTATAGCTTTGTAGTATATGTTTTACTTATAGATTCCAGCAGGTATCAAAGTATAATCAGCTGTAGGTGATAGTATATATTATTTCTTATTTTAACTCTTGTATTATGCTTGTAAGAGTCTTGTAAACTTTGAGTGGAGAAGTAGTATATACAAGTACCTTTAAAGCTATTCCTTTGTGTTCTTAATTTACTTAGTATATTATAATCAACTCTTTGAGAGATTCTGCTTCATCATAACAGTGTGAGTACAAGTGAGTTTGATAGAAAACCAAGTGTTTATTGACATATATCGATCCTGCAGTCTTTGAGTCTGTAACTTTTAAGTCTTGTACTTTTATCCTTTTTTATATAGATTAGGATATGAGCTATGACATGTCATAGTCAGTAGTCAAAGGGCAATCTGCCATTTGACTTTACATTGATCTTGTTGTCTAGATTAGTGCTCCAGCTGGCCTTCAAAGTGTGGTGAGATATAGGATGTTGTATAAAGTGTCTGATGTAACTAGTCCTTAGGACTAACCCTTGTAACAATCATAAAACACTTGAGATCAATGTACATCATCCTTGAAAACCAATCATTTTGGTCTTGTGTGTTCTTTACTTTTGTTCTTTGTTTAACTTGCCTGGTTCCATATTTTATATGTTACATGTGATACTCTCCACCTTGTGAAATGGTTGCACCACTGATAATGGGTCCTACAATTGGTATCATAGCTTCATAGGCTCTTCATTGTAAGATCTCACCATCTTAAATCTCTTTGGTTTCCCAAAACACTTACCTTCTCAAATGGAAACTCTTACCAAGTTTGACATGGAAACCAACACTCTCACCAAATATCCACTAATCACTCCTGATGAATTTGATACTTGGTGCCAAAGAATGGAAGTCTTCACCAAGGACAAATGGTGGCCAAACACAATCTAGGCCAAGCTATAATAATGCACCTCCCAAAAGTAAGAAGCCACGCAAACCAAAGCAACAAGCTGCTATTGTTGTTGTAGAGGGAGACTTTAACTGGAGCCGTCAGGTAGAGTATGTCTCTCCAAATCAGGCACTGATGGCTGACCATGATAAAGCAAAGGTATGTGAGCATCTTATACTCCTGAATGCATTGCGAAAGTAAATATGTATAGGTCCCATAACTTGGAACTAAGATCTGACCTTGAGTATTTGTGTCACACCCTGGCCTAAGGAGGGCGGGATGTCACAAACTGGTAACATACATGGCAACGGAAAATAACCAACACATGAACACCCATGAAGAGTAATTAAATGGCATTATATTATATTTTAAGCAAATCCAGGCTACAAAACCATGCATGGGTTAGTCAGCTACAAATCCAGTACAGATTAATCCATAAGTTAATTAGCATCAAATTTAAATTATCCAAGTGTGAAATTAAACTAAACAGTGCCATGTGGGTCACTTAATTAAGTCGTCCATAAGGTCTTCTAATCAATCGAGCTTCCATCAAGGGTTACCTGAAACATGCTGAAAAAGATTTTGTGTCAACTAAAAAGTTGGTGAATTCAAGCGTTTAAAGTATAAAAACAAATGGACTCCTTAGAATCCATATGTAATTTTAAAATATAAGTATCATTGTTGTGGAGTCATAATTAACCCTGTACTCAATCCCGACTAGCCTTTTTAAAACATGAGTTAATATCAGTTAATCCTGAAGGAACATAAGCCTTAAATAATGTAACATACATGCTGGATGGTTCACCTTAGTATCTTAGAAAAACTTCTTACATGACATAAATGACCCCGTAGGATCTTAGTGTGGTGCTCTTCCTGTTCAGTCATGGGTCATGATGGAATGAACTGTGTGGGGAATTCCCCAAGTAGACCTACCCACAACATACAGGCATCATATAATAGCACAATAATAATTTGAGTTTAAATAAAACATGTTTCATCCCAAAACAATAGTAAAAGGGGGACACTAGAACTCACCTTAGGTTTGAAATAACAGATCTTCGCGTATAGAGAAACGATTCAATCCTAGCATCCTAACATCAAGATTAAGTAATTAGCTATGTGTTCTAGGATCATAACATGTGTAACTAGGAGTGTTGTAAGGTAAAATGTTCAACCAGCTTTGATTGTTAAGGTTCGTGTCAAAAAATTTCCTTTTTAGGAAAGTTAGGTTTTCTTAATGAATATAACATGTTCAAACAACTTTAATCAGTTATAATAATGAAGATAAGTGTATCAACTGATTTTAGTCAAAAGGGTCTAATTTTTAAGGATTTGGCTGATTTTACAGTTTAGTCCCTCAAGTTTCAAACTTTACAGTTTTTATCCTAAAGTTTGCTTTCTTTCATTTCTTGACTTCTATACACCCTTATTAGTTTCTATAAGTTAAATAGTATATTATTAGTTAATTAAATTCCAGTTTTTCTTGAATTTAGATTTTGGGGAATTAAAACTTATATTATTAGTTACCGGTTATGGTAAAACTGAAGATTTTAACAACTAGATTTAAATCTTTCAGATTTTAATCCTTAAACTTTTAATTTTATTTTAAAGTATTATAATAAGTTCTACAATCTGTTTAAATGTGTTCCTGAACTCTTTTTATTAAAAATTTCATTTTTAAGATTAATTCGTTAAACTCGTTTCTACCTCAAACCTGCCATCCAAATACTTTTTAACCAATTTTTAACCAAATTCATATGTTAAGGTTTATAAATTACTGAAATATTGTGATTGTCATCTTTTTTAAGTTTTCCCTTTTATTTTTAAGGTTCCATCCCAAAATTACCCGGTTAAGGCCAGTTTTTAATAAAAAATTCAATTTAAATCATCCTTTGACCTAATAATTCATCAAATCCAAACATTATGACCGTATATTCCTTTTAAAGCTTGGATTTCTTTTCTATGTAGTTACTCTCTAAGTTTTCTTATTTTTAAGTCATTTTACCATTTTTGGGGCCCTAAACAAGCTCATAATGTCTACAAGTCCATCCATTTATTACTTTCAGAAACCAACACTAACTTATACATATTTAACAGAAAAATGGGTCTTAACTCACGGACTGAACATGTATTCATAGATGTTGCTTTTAAAGAGTGGTTTATACCATTTACACATGTGTAAACACTATAAATCATAAATAATCATCACCAAATTGATTTGTGACATTGAAACAGGTTATTAAGGTGTTTATAAACTTTTTTAGGTAGGCTTCAAGCTTTGGTTGAAAGGTTTTTCAAAACAAATGAATAGATGGTGCTAAATCACACAAAAGAGGGTTTTTAAGGTGAAAACTTGTGCACCATCCATAGAATAATTAATCTATCAAGAGACATACCTTGAGTGAAGTTATGAGTCTCACAAGAACATGTTAGTGGCATAAATTTTCTATTGAAACAAGAAAAGTGAGACTTTTGGTAGAATAAAGATTAAAAGCTGAAGGTTTAGCTTCATTTGGGTACAATGGTGCTTACACTTTGAATAGCTCAGACTTAAAAAGATTAGAAGGACTAAATGAGCTGGAGATTCTCTAACAAAGGCTAGAGCAAGACGATCTTGCAAGAACCATGCACCAAATACTCCTAAAGTACCACTTTCTTGCTTGCTTGGACTTGATCGATGGTGCGATGATGCTACACTTCAAATTTCTATCTAAAATGGTGAAGTTTTGGTGATTTGTGGGTGTGTTTCGGCTGGGGGAAACCGAGGGAGACAGAGGAGAGGGAGATGGGAGTTGAGTGTTGCATGCAATGGAGAGAATAAGGAGTGTAAGGGTGGTTTTGGGGGGTTAAAGGAGGGTGGAGTGGGTGAAAGGGACGGGCAAGAATTGAATGGTAGAGGGTAGATATATATATACATATATATATATATACATATATACATATGTGTGTGTGTGTGTATATATATATATATACACATATGTCATACCTCAACCTTGACGGCGGAAACGTCGAGGTGTGAGGGTTAAGATCGTTCACAGCCACATAACGCTATTATGACCCAAATATATATTAATCATACGTTCCAATTGTACCATTACAATCATAAGTCTCAAAGAAATTAAAAGCATAACATAAGATGTAACAAGTCATTTTTATTTCATTTATTTATCTAGGTCCATTCCTACATGTGCAAGCTTCAAAGTGTAGAAAAATCAAGCTTGAGTATTTCCTTAAACATGTTAAAAATAAAAAATGTCAACAATAACGTTGGTGAGATTTTTTTCCATAGTTTGGAATGCATATATATATATAAAAGATGGCAATTCATGTTATAAGTTAGAGAACAAAGTAACTAGGATGTAAGACAGAATGCACAATCAAACCTTGACAAAGGTTTACAAGTCTCAAACGTTTACAAGCATATACGATTAGCTAAGTGTACTTGGATCAACCAAGTAGGCTTGTCAGGCCCATAGATCTATGACGTCGCCAGGCTAGCAATAGTTAATGATTTTACATATATTTGACATTACATGGTAGCTACAAAGGTCATCTAACCATAACATACAAGTGAATTGCCATAAGTTTACAAGCATCAAACGTGTTTACAAGTGCAATGTTTATAAGGTAACATGTTTCACCCCAAAAGTGTGGAAATATAAAAAGGGGTATAGAAATACTAACATGATCAATAAGTATATAATTGACGTTTAGTAAGAAATATAATAAGCAACGTTTTAACATGGTCCTTTACAATGCACCTAAAATAGATATATATTTACAAGGTTAAAGTTTAATTGTAAGATTAACATTATAACGTGAACTAGGGTTTTGATGGGGATTTGGGGCTTGTCAAATAATTGTGTTAACAAAATGGAATCAATTATATTATTGAACTCATAGAAATTTGCTACATGTTATGTAAGATCATATGTGTAAATTATAATATTTATAACAATTTGTATACATATATAATGATTAAATAAAATTTAGTAATCTCAATTTAAAACAATAATTTGAAGATATTGGATGAAATAATATTTGTGTGAACAAAATATTATCTAAAGTCTACTTTTTATAAAATTGGACTATTTATATCTCTTTTTAGAATATTTAATGAAATTTAAAAGCATTTCTTTTTAAATAAACAATTTACAGAAAATGTTCAAATAATTTAAAATACTCAAAGTTTATAAAATGACTTTTTTATAATATTTAGAAATTTTTTGAAATTTTATAGTATTTAGTTTAAAGGCCAAAAAGGCCAAAAAAATTACATGAGGTTCCCCGGGTTCGAACCAGGGACCTCCTGCTTTACAAGGTGTGTGCGTGACCAGTGAACGAAGGCTCTCAGCCGCGGTTTGTAATGGTTCCAAATTGTTTTAACATAAAACAATTGAACACCCCCAAATCCAAGAACCCTAGATTCATTTGGATTCAAATTGAACTCTAAATCAATGTTGCCAATCAAATTAATGTTAGGTATTTTGTTCCCCAATAGAAATCGAGCATGTATGTATGTTTAATTACCCGAATTGAAAACGGATTGATGATGAACAATCAAAGAACAACCGCGACTGTGTTAAGACCAGTTCAAGTTGCAAACGACAACAATAATCAAATCTACATTACAGAAAGCTTCCAAGGATCTTGGTGAGCAAAAACCCTCTGTCAATTTCAGATCTTGAAGTCTAGAAGATGAAGTTTGATGGTTATAGAATCGCGATGGAAGTGATGATCGAGTTTGAAGTTTGTGTGCGTTTCAGGTGAAATTGAAGGTTGTGAATGATTAGGATTGGTTAGATGATCGTTTAGGGTTGATTAATTTGATTATCATTAAGGTTAAGTGCTCGAACGGCTATGGAGTTAAAGCTTGGGTTAGGCTCGTGATTGACCTTTGTAACCGGTGTTTTAACTCAATTAATTGATGTGTTTAAGTTCGAAACACGTTCTAGAATGATTTGCAACGGTTTTGGATAAAGAAACGATTGACATTGGAAGGTTTATAAGGTGGCCGGAATGCTGTCGGAGTTTGGCCGGGCATTGGCCGTAAAAACGGCCTAAGGGGGAAAATGGGGACAAGTTTCAACTAATTACAACTTTGGTCCCTGTAGTTTTCCCTTTTATTATTTTATGCAAAATACTTTCTTTTAAAGTTTATAAATTGACAAAACTAACCCCATAACTTTTGAGTTTCAATTCTTTTTAACTTTTATAACTTTTTTATAAATTGTTATTATTATTATTATTATTATTATTATAGTTATTATGATTGTTATTTATTGTATAATCTATTAGAAATGTTATTATGTTCATTTAATAGTTTAAGTTATTAACTTTTAAATAAAAGATTTAATTAATGAAAACAAAGAATCACACATACATAAACCACAAGTTCCATAAATGACAACAATTGCCCTTACAAGATTAATAAAAGTTAATTCTCAGTAAACAAAAATTCAGGATGTTACAGTCTCCCCAACTTAAAAGAATTTCATCCTGAAATTAAGAATGAACTAGGCGAACAAATACGGGTATCTCTCCTTCATATGATCCTCACGCTCCCAAGTGAACTCAGCTCCACACTTATTCTCCCAATGAACCTTAACGATTGGAGTAGTTGTGGTTCTCGTTTCCTTGATAATGCGGTCCATAATCTCAACATGTTTCTCAACAAAGTGTCATGACTCGTTGATCTGGATGTCTTCTAATGGAACATGCAGCCTCTCGTCGGCCAAACACTTTCTCAAATTTGAGACATGGAATACAAGATGAACTCCACTAAGGTCGGAAGGTAGTTCCAGTTTATAAGCCACTTTCCCAACCCTTTTCAGAATTTTGAAAGGTCCTACACATCTTGGAGCTAGTTTACCCTTCTTTCCAAAGCGAAAAACACCTTTCCACGATGACACCTTAAGAAGAACCATGTTGCCAACTTGGAACTCAATGGCTTACGACGCTTATCGGTGTAACTCTTTTGTCAACTTCTTGCCATTTCAAGGTTCTTATGGATTGTGGAGGTTTATTCGGTCATTTCATGTATAAGTTCAGGCCCAGTGATGAAATTTTCCCTAATGTCGGTCCAGCAGATCGGCGATCGGCATTTACGACCATACAAAGCCTGAATTGTGCCATCTTGATACTTGAGTGATAACTATTGTCATACAAAAATTCCACGAGCGTTAAATGTGTATCCCAATCACCACCAAAGTCAAGACGCAAAGACGCAGCAGATCCTCGAGGGTTTGGATTGTTCGTTCGGTTTGACCATCGGTTTGAGGATGGTAAGCTGTACTTAATCCAATTGAGTACCCAAGAGTTCTTGCATCGAAGACAAGAAGTGTGAAGTGAAGCAAGCATCTCGATTGGAAATAATGTGTATAGACACGCCATGATGACTCACAATTTCATCAATGGAGATTCGAGCCGGCATTGAAAGCTTGTATGTATCGCGTATGGGTATGAAATGTGTGTCTTGGTCAAAGGGTCAACAATGACCCATATACTGTCATGACCATGAGGTGTACGAGGTAACTTGGTTATGAAATCCATGGATATATTTCCCATTTCCACATAGGGATTCCAGGTTGCTTAAGCAAACCACTTGGTCGTTGATGCTCGGCCTTAACTCTTGCACACGTGACACACTTGGATACATAAGACGCGATATCTTTCTTCATTCCAGGCCACCAATATTGACCATGCAGGTCCATGTACATCTTATCGGAGCCAGGATGAATGGAATATCGGGTTGATGAGCTTCGTTCATAATGAAGTATCGAATGTTATCACGATTCGGAATCCAAAGTCGATTCAAGAAGTACCACATGCCATTTGGTTTTGTCTCTAGTTATGACCGTACGTTAGGCATCAAATCTTCATCTTTTCCTTCGTCGGTTAGTGCCGCTTGTTGAGCCTCGCAAATGCACAACTCGAGGTCACTATCGATCCTTATGTTTTGAAGCATGATAGTAGCCTCGTTGACATCCACATGAATCTCCATATCAAATTCTCCTAGCGTATCAAACCATTGCCTTCGATCTCGAATTTCTTGGAGCGAGATAGTCTTGTTGTGGACCTTGCGACTTAGCGCGTTGGCTACAACATTCGCCTTTCCAGGATGGTAGTGAATGTCGCAGTCGTAGTGGCTAATCAACTCAATCCAACGTCTTTGTCTCATATTGAGATCCTTTTGGTTGAACACGTGTTGGAGACTCTTATGATCGGTGTAGACTATGCATTGCGTCCCATATAGATAGTGTCGCCAAATCTTCAATGCAAAAACCATAGCACCAAGTTCAAGATCGTGAGTCGTGTAGTTCACTTCATGAACCTTCAATTGCCTCGACGCGTATGCTATAACTTTGCCACGTTGCATGAGAACACATCCAAGACCTTGATTAGAAGCATCACAATACACGGTAAAGTCATCGTTTCCATCGGGAAGTGTGAGAATAGGAGCGTTACACAACTTGCGTTTTAATGTCTCGAAAGCCTCTTCTTGCTTGGGTCTCCATTCAAAGAGCCATTCTTTTGGGTTAGCGCCGTTAACGGTTTAGAAATCTTCGAGAAATTCCCTATAAACCTACGGTAATATCCCGCTAATCCCAGAAAAGAACGAACCTCGGTTGGGATTGTGGGAACACACCGGGAACACACCAATTCTTCACGGCTTCAATTTTAGTAGGATCCATGTGAATTCCTTGGCTATTCACCATATGCCCTAAGAATTAAACTTCCTTCAACCAAAATTCACACTGGAAAACTTGGCGTATAATTGTTCCTTCTTCAAAAGTCCAAGAACTTGTCGGAAGTGCGTCTCGTGATCGATTTTTGTCTTAGAATAAATAAAAATGTCATCAATGAACACGATCACGAACTTATCCAAATACGGTTTACATACTCGATTCATGAGATCCATGAATACAGCAGGTGCATTGGTCAAGCCAAAAGGCATGACCATGAACTTGTAGTGTCCATATCGCGTACCAAAAGCAGTCTTTGGAATGTCATCATCATGTACACGTAGTTAATGATACCCAGAACGTAGATCGATCTTTGAGAATTGAGTTGCTCCTTGAAGTTGATCGAAGAGATCATCGATTCGAGGAAGAGGGTATCAGTTTTTAATAGTAAGCCTGTTGAGTTCTCGGTAATTGATGCACTTATGAAATGAACCATCCTTCTTCTTCACAAACAGTACTGGTGCACCCCACGGTGATGAACTAGGGTGAATAAAACCCTTATCGGTCAGCTCTTGCAATTGACTAGCTAGTTCTTGCATTTCAGATGGACAAGACGATAAGGTGATTTAGCCATAGGGTTCGCACCAGGGATTAAGTCAATCTTGAACTCAACCTCTCGCACGGGAGGTAATCCTTTAAGATCCTCGGGAAAACGTCGGGAAAGTCTCGGACAACAGGAATGTCTTTCAACTCCTTACCCTTGGCTTTCGTATTAACTACATATGCCATTAAAGCCATGTAGTTTTTACTTAAGCATTTGCGGGCTTTGATGAAAGACATGAGTTTGAGTCTTTAGGATGATTTCTCCCCAAAGACCTTCAAAGTATCACCAGTCGGTAAAGGAATTCGGATACACTTCTCGAAACATAGATTTTTTGCACGATGCTTGGCTAACCAATCCATACCAATGATAACATCAAAGCTTCCCAATTGCATAGGAACAAGGTCGACGAAGGACTCGTGTTCGTTAAGGCTTAAGGTGCAATCGCGTATTACGACATCAACGACAATAGATTTTCCATGGGTGACTTCGACCATGAAGATCTTTCCAGGTTAACACGCGTTTAGAAAGTAAAGGTTCGAATTCCAAGGACACAAAACTCCTATCCGCACCCGAATCAAACAATACAGATGCATAATGATTATTTACAAGATACATACCTGTTGGTAATAACCCATTATTGGTATGATGAACACAGATAGAAATTTTTATAAGACAAGAAACGATTAAAAGAATTTCAACGACGTACCGTTCACCACATCGTTGTTGGCTTGGGCTTGATTGGCGTTGATGTTGAAAGCCCTCCATGACCTGGTGGCATAGTTCTTGCATTGCGAGGACATTGCGGATGAATATGACCAGGCTTGCCACCGTTATAGCAGGTTCGGTTGGTAAGCATGGCAATGTTGTTTGGCGCACGAAGACAAGTAGCCACCACATGACCACACTTCCCACACAACAAGCAGACTTGGCATGGATGTTACTCGCATGATGGTACTTGCACGTGTTACACATGGGATATGGACCAGAATAAGCTCTAGCCACAGAGGCTTGATTTGCAACCACCATTTGTTTTTAAGGAGCATTGGGTGCGGTCACAACATAGTTGCGTATCGGGGTGAACTTACGCTTTTTGTTTTGAGAAGATGACTGGCCTTTACCTCCTTTGTTGCCTCGGGTGTCACCTTCGTAGTAGATTTGGAAGCCTTTGCCGACATAGTGCCAGCTCCTATATGATTCTCAGTGAGCTGTGCAGTGATAGTAATCGCCTCCTCCAAAGTTGTGGGCCTACTACCCACCACGACATCTTGAATTTGAGGTGGTACCCCTTGATAAATTTCTCAATGTTACGGGGCACGGTGTCCACCACGTGTGGTAGGAGAATACTCAAATGATGATGTAGGGTGGGATAAGCCAAGTGATTCCCACCATCTTGTTTGATGTTCCAGAACTCCTCCTCTAGCTTTTGCCACTCGCTTCCTTGGGCAGAAATTTTAGATCATGATATCCTTAATTCTTCCCAGGGCAACACATTGCAACCTCAGTTCCACGGTTTCTCTTTTCACTATTCCACCATGTTAGTGCTCGTTGTTGAAGAACACTTCTGGCATAGCGAACCTTGAACTCATCGAGGCACTCGCTAATAAAGAATTTGTTCTCCATACTTTCAAACACTCAAGAAGTCTAGTGGCTCCTTCTTTTCCACTAAAGCTAGTGGGCTTGCACGAGTTGAAGTGTTTGAAAGTGCAAGTGCGATTGTTCCCGTTTTGGTTGTTGCTATTCTCTCCATGAAAACCACTATTGTTCCCATTGATTTTGTTACTATTAGCCATTAGGGTGCTATTAAGTTCAGCAACCATGGTCGGGATGACGACAACCATTTGCCAGGTGATCATTGCAGCTAGTTTACAGTCGGAACTCCATGCTTTCCATGGTGACGAGACATGCTGGATATACAAAAATGAGTTAGTTACGGGAATGAGGATAACAAAGGGTAACAGTTTAGACAAGGTCAAGCTAAGGGTTGTAAGGCACACAGAATGACTCCATTTGGTAATGCCTTACCATTGGAAACGTTGACACATCAAGGTGACTTGACCCAATTTCCTTAGAAACTGTGTATATTGACCATAGTTTATCACTCATCCCAGAAATCCCCAGGTAAGCATGACTAGTCCCGTAGGATTTATGCAAAATGCTTGCCTTAGCCCGAAGGCCTTTTGCCAGGAAATCCAGGATACAGGTGTTTATGTGTCACACAATATTTCTTAGGTTTATGGAATCAAAACCTTGATGAGATTTATATAGATTAGACATAACGTCTAAAGATCCAAGTCATAAGCATAGGCATAAGATTCCACGTGCCGTCGAGAATAAGATTAAGAAGTTTCATGTTCGAGGAGAGTCAAAGAGTCAAAGCTAAGTTTAGGAAGACACGTAACAATGTTTAGGCAATCCTATGCTAAGGCATCAAATTGCACCTAAGAAGGCATAGCATTATGTAGCATGCAAACTATATAATTTACAAGATAGAAATATAATTTTATAAGGTTCATGCAAACTATAGTCTAGGTCACCATTTCTAATAACCTAGATCCCTATAGTTATGGGCTCTCATACCAATCTGTCACACCCTAACCTTGATGGCGGAAACGTCGAGGTGTGAGGGTTAAGATCATTCACAGCCACATAACGCTATTAATAACCCAAATATATATTAATCATAAGTTCTAATTGTAGCATTACAATCATAAATCTCAAAGAAATTAAAAGCATAACATAAGATGTAACAATTCATTTTATTTCATTTATTTATCTAGGTCCATTCCTAGATGTACAAGCTTCAAAGAGTAGAAAAATCAAGCTTGAGTATTTCTTGAAACATGTTAAAAATAAAAAATGTCAACAATAATATTGGTGAGATTTCCATAGTTTGGAATACAGAGATATAGAAAAGACGTAAATCATGTTATAAGTTAGAGAGCAAAGTAACTAGGGCTGTAAGACAGAATGTACAATCAAACCTTCCCACTGTTTTACAAGTCTCAAATGTTTGCAAGCATATACGATAAGCTAAGTGTACTTGGATCAACCAAGCAGGCTTGTCAGGACCATAGATCTATGACGTCGGCAGGTAGCAATAGTTAATAATTGTACATATATTCAACATTACATGGTAACTACAAAGGTCATCTAACCATAACATACAAGTGAATTGCCATAAGTTTACAAGAATCAAATGTGTTTACAAGTGCAATGTTTATAAGGTAACATGTTTCTCCCTCAAAGTGTGGAAATATAAAAAGGGGTATAGAAATACTCACATGATCAATAAGTATATAATTGACATTTAATAAGAAATATAATAAGCAACGTTTCAACGTGGTCCTTCACAATGCACCTAAAATAAATATATATTTACAAGGTTAAAGTTTAATCGTAAGATTAATATTATAATGCGAACTAGGGTTTCGATGGGGATTTCGGGCTTGTCAAATAATTATGTTTAACAAAATGGAATCAATTATATTTATTGAACTCAAAGAAATTTGCTACATGTTTTGTAAGATCATATGTGTAAAATATAATATTTATAACAATTTGTATACATATATAATGATTAAATAAAATTTAGTAATCTCAATTTAAAACAATAATTTGAAGATATTGGATGAAATAATATTTATGTGAACAAAATATTATCTAAAGTCTACTTTTTATAAAATTGGACTATTTATATCTCTTTTTAGCATATTTAATGAAATTTAAAAGCATTTCTTTTTAAATAAACAATTTACAGAAAATGTTCAAATAATTTAAAATTCTCAATGTTTATAAAATGACTTCTTTTATAATTTTTAGAAATTTTTAGAAATTTTATAGTATTTAGTTTAAAGGCCAAAAAAACCAAAAAAATTACATAAGGTTCCCCGGGTTCGAACCGGGAACCTCCTTCTTTACAGGCTGTGTGCGTGACCAGTGAACCAAGGCTCTCAGCCGCGGTTTGTAATGGTTCCAAATTGTTTTAGCTTAAATCAATTGAACACCCCCAAATCCAAGAAACCTAGATTCATTTGGATTCAAACTGAATTCTAAATCAATGTTTTCAATCAAATTAATGTTAGGGCTTTTGTTCCCCAACAGAAATCGAGCATGTATGTATGTTTAATTACGTGAATTAAAAACAGATTCATGATGAACAATCAAAGAATAGTCGCGACTGTGTTAAGACCAGTTCAAGTTGCAAACGACAACAATAATCAAATCTGCGTTACAGAAAGCTTCCAAGGATCTTGGTGAGAAAAACCTTCTGTCAATTTTAGATCTTGAAGTCTAGAAGATGAAGTATGATTGGTTCTAGAATCACGATGGAAGTGATGATCGAGTTTGAAGTTTGTGTCCGTTTCAGGTGAAATTGAAGGTTGTGAATGATTAGGATTCATTAGATGATCGTTTAGGGTTGATTAATTTGATTATCATTAAGGTTAAGTGCTCGAACGACTATGGAGTTAAAGCTTCGGTTAGGCTCGCGATTGAGATTTGTAACCGGTGTTTTAACTTAATTAATTGATGCATTTAAGTTCAAAACACGTTCTAGAACGATTTGCAATGGTTTTGGATTAAGAAACGATTGACATTCGAAGGTTTATAAGGTGGCCGGAATGCCGTCGGAGTTTGGCCGGCATTGGCCGGAAAAACGGCCTAAGGGGGAAAATGGGGACAAGTTTCAACTAATTACAACTTTTGGTCCCTGTAGTTTTTGTTTTTATTATTTTATGCATAATACTTTCATTTAAAGTTTATAAATTGACAAAACTAACCCCGTAACTTTTAAGTTTCAATTCTTTTTAAGTTTTATAATTTTTTTTATAAAGTGTTATTATTATTATTATTATTATTATTATTATATTATTATTATCATTGTTATTATAGTTATTATGATTGTTATTTATTTTATAATCTATTAGAAATGTTATTATGTTCAATTTAATAATTTAAGTTATTAACTTTTAAATAAATATTTAATAATGAAAACAAAGAATCACACATACATAAACCACAAGTTCCATAAATGACAACAATGGCCTTACAAGATTAATCAAAGTTAATTCTCAGTTAACAAAAATTCAGGATGTTACAGTCTCCCCAACATAAAAGAATTTCGTCTCGAAATTAGAATGATGATAGGATCTCAGCATCTAGTTTGATCGATTCGAATGATTTCAGCAGCGGAATAGAGTACCAACTAGCACAATTCGAGCAAGAATACCAAAGATATTGCAATGAACAGAATTAGTTATAGAGAGAGAAAGTTTCTGCAAAAAGAATATTTCATTCAATCACATGCTTTCGTGGTGGCAAAATGTCACACATACAATCAGGTCAATCATCCCTTATAAAGGAATGTCGTGGTGGAACATTCCTTATATAGGAGATGTACGTCTGATGATGTCACTTGATAGTGACATCTAACAGAATTATTTAAACAACTGAAACACAACTACTAAAGATGTCAAAATAGCTGACATCTTCTTACAAAAATACTAAGTGTTATCAGTTACTACAACTACTGAAAAGAAACTACTGAAACTACAACGACTGAAAAACATGCTCTTTAGTCTTTTACAAAACCAGTGAAAGTAAAAACATAAAACTACTGATATCCCAACTACTGAAGAAGTACTCTTCAGCTGTTGTGACAAACTACTGAAACTTCAGCACTTGGTCTTCAGACTTGAACTTCAGACGTTTCATCAGCTGATGACTGAGTAGATGTCATCAGCTGATGTCTTCAGTCTTTGTCTTCAGACTTTGTACATCAGTTGTTGAAGTCTTCAACACTTGTCGAACTGCTGATGAAGCCTTGAGCAGTTGTAGTGATATCATGTGGGACTTAGAGGTTTCTGATCTTGGCTCATTGGTTCATTTGGTCCAACAAACTCCCCCTGAACCAATGCAGCCAAAACCTCTAATTGATTTATTTTCCCACTTATTGTTGGCAGAATGGTTGGTTTTTTTCCTTCGTGATCAGTTGAGAAGATGACCCATATAAGCACTGGCCTGGGAATGAGTCTTGATGATTTGGTTGGCAATGTATGGATGGGAGCTCTGTATTGGGGAATTGGACACTGAGTTGTTCCCCCATCCATGAGACTCACTTCCCAACTATGAGCTGTAGGATTCCCTGGTGTAGGCCTCCAAAAATACAATTTGTTCCTCCATGGTGAGCTCCTCTGCCTCACCATCGAAGAATCCTTCTGGCCCATAGTACTCAGACAGGAATTTGACCTGTTTTCCATTTTTGAGTACCACTGTTGTAATCTGTCTATAAGCAAATTCATCAGGATGATGACCTTCTAACAGTAGTGCTAACTCATCCTTTCTGATCGCATTCAACTCTTATACACCAGCCCCTTTTTGATCATTCTGTTCTCCAACATCTTTTGTGGTGGCATGTTTGAGGTGTAAGCCTTTTTGAAATCTTCCAGGATTTCCCAGGGTAAGACTACAAGGGCTAAGGAGATCACTTCATCTACAATCTTTTTCAGTTGCCATTGTATCTCTGGGGGATATTTTTCTTTTGTATTCTCTGAGCCACCCTGGGATCAAGCCAAATTCTTACTCTTTCTTTTACATACTGAAAAGTATGTCTAAGAGTATAAATCCTCTGAGCTTGTTTTTTCATATTAATGATGGAGGAAGTGGCTGCATATGCTTTATCTACTCTCCTCAATAACTCTTCATCATGCAATCTGTGTCGTTCTTCTTCTTCCAATTTCACTTTGACTGCATCTCTTTGTTGCTCAGGAGTTATTGCAAGAGAGAGATCTTTGGCCTTAGGCAACTGTAGAACAGCTGAGATCGGCAGCCTATCTTCTTCATCATCATTTTCTTCTTCTTCCATAAGCCTTAACACCCTTCTCTTCTTCTGCTTAGGTGCATCATCGGCTGTTGGTTTTGAGAGTAAGGGAGTTGGTTTTGTGGGTTGTGGTTGTGATTGTTTTGGAGAGGGAATGCTGACAGGCTGAGTTAGCATTTTGGAGGTGACTGTGGCTTTTGTGTTTGGCTAGCTCAGTCCTGCTCCCTACTCCTGCTTCACTCAAAGCTTCGACTACTAAACCCTTAGTATATGCTTCAGACGAACAGATCTTGGAGGTTATGGCCAAGATGCTGTCCCTGGTCCATGATTTTACTTCGATCAATGATCTCCCAAGGTATTTGCTGATAAATCTGATCATGATCTCAAGTATCTCTCTATCCATAGTGCTGTAGCTGGCCCATCTTTGTTGGATCTCTTCGATCTCTAGTCTCTTATTTCAGAATCCAGCTTTTCAGTGTCGAAACCTTGCCTAAACAGCTGATCAATGATATTGTCCATTGATCTGTTGTGTTCAGCATCGGCCTCTTTAATCATTTTGTTCAAGTTCTTCTCTTTCTCAGCACTCTTCTTTTTCTTGTATGTGACATGAAAATCTTTTTGACTTTCATGTACTTTTCAATGTTAGCTCCCTTCTCAATCACATTCTCCTTCTCTTTTTCGGCCTCATACACACAATCCTTCTCTTTTTCCACCTCTTTATCCTTCTCTTTCTCTCTCTCCTTCTCAATCCTCTTTCTTTTAGCTTTCACTGCTGAACTCTCCCTTTTTGGGTGCATTGGTTACAAGGGATTGAGTAGCAGAAAGTTGTTGGCTCAGTACATCCTCCACCAGGGGTTGTAAGACAGAGGAAAGTCTCTCATCAACAGTTTTAATAACAAATTCGGTTAGCTGCAGTGTGCTAAGAGATAAGGGATTTTGAGGGATATCATCCATTTGCTCAGGGGGTTTTGTCCTGAGAAATGGTGCCGGAAATAGAGGCAGGTGGATGAGAATTTTGTAGTGGCTGTGTGTTTAAGGGACCTTCAGAGGAAGGTGCCATCTGTTGGGTTGATGTGGTGGCAGATGGTCTTTCTCCTTGAGAGAGTTGGTCAAGTAGTTTTGCAGCCTACTGACTTCCTCCTCTAGGATGTGTTCTGGGCAAGAACATCACAAAGAAGCCCAGGTCATCATCAGCAGATGCTGAATCACCTGACCTCCTGCTTGTAGCAAGATGTACATGCCTGGTGTAGACCAGATGTAGCATGTGCCCCTTTGTCTTGGAACTGGGGACTTCCAGCCTCAGGACTTTGTCCTTCATCACTGTTGCCTCTGGTGAGGTCTTAGTTATGTACCAACCTCAGTCTGATCATATGCTGATTCAGAAGAGGTGGCAGCTCACCAGATGTCTGATCTCCATATCCACACCAGAGATAGAACATTTAACCCCAGTGTTGTGGGTTGTCAGAAGCATGTGTATCCTCTTCCTCAAGTGCGTGTTCTCCCCTTTGAGGGTGGTTGACTGGGAGAGGAGAGGCATGCAGCTGAGTCAACACATTGCAACTATATGGTTGGACTTTGGTGGGCATTTGCATGGGAAGAGGATAGAAGCTGATTGCATCCAGGGAGAGGGATGCTCTTCAATGATAACCTCCTCAAGTGAGAGAGGTCTGAGCAATGTGGTTGTCCTTAAAATGGTTGCAACATGATCCTTTTGAGAGGATACCTGTGCGGCTGTTGCTGGTTGAGTCTTTAACACTACTGGTGGGTTTGAACCATAGGTTTTTCCTGTTTGGGTGTTACAGGAGCATCATCAGGGGACTCATCTCCTTGATTAGCTTGTTTGGTTTGGATTTTGGCTTGGTGGGACTTTGGATCTGGCAGTTGAAGCTGTGGTTCCCTTTGCTTGGGTTTGAGCAAACGGGCAGCTTCTTTGAGTGATGGTCGGAGTTATGCCTGGAGTATACCTCAGCTAGAACAGCTGGTGCAGGGACTCCAAGGCCAACAGGCCATCATTTGTAATTCATTTAAAATTATGGCCATCAGAAACCTGGGATATATAGCCACTTTTTTCCCACAGGTTTCTGTGCCAGATCTTTGATTTCTAGAAACACACTTTGTGAAAAATTTAAAGGTTGGTGTTCTAGAATTGAATATAATACCTGTTGCCACCGGGAAAGACATTTGATCCCATGAGGATGTCTTCGAGGCTAAGCAAACATTCACCATATGAAATATCAGTCGTTCACCACCCAGGAAGTTCTTCTTCAGTATGGTAGCACTCGAAGATTTCCGTCGTACCCATTGTTGAGGAAGACATATCAGTTGTGCCCTTCGGATACTCAGTCAGCATCAGTATATCTTGTAAATTTAGCACTCGACGAATGCTATCAGGTGTAACTCTACTTGTTTTTGGTTAACCATGACCTAATAGATATTTGGCCGGTGGCACATCATGTGAACTGTAGGCTTGGACCAAAACTGACTGAGTGACTGGGTAGTGGTCGGCTTAAGAGCAGAGCTGATTATAGTGAGAATCAACCATTAGGTCTATGGCGTGATCAAACTTTGTCCAGAAGGCCGATTTCGTGAGGTAGGCGACGCAGTTATGTCGGGGTTTTAGACTCATGGTTGCCATTTTGAGAGTATGAAGGTCAGAAGAACGGCTAATGGAACGTTGGAGAAGAAGACAGGTATTTATAGGGTTGGGATATGAAAAGGCTGAAAGAAAATACTGAAGGTTTTGGTGTGGTCATCAGCTGTTTGAAACTACTGATGACGTGGTATTAACCTTCAGAGGTTTAAAACGACTGACAGTGGTGGTGTTGTCATCAGTGTTATAAAACAACTGAAGACTTGGTTTTGACCATCAGACGTTGAAACAGCTAAAGTCTTGGTGTTAACATCAGTAGTTATGAAACTACTGAAGGTAGTGGTTTTGACTTCATATGATGTAAACAACTGAGGACTTGGTTTTTGTCATCAGTAGTGTGAAACTACTGAAGACAGTGGTTTTGCCATCAGTTGTTTACGACTTGGTATTAGTTATCAGTAGTTGTGAAACTACTGAAGACCGTGGTCTTGCTTCAGTTGTTTAGAAACAACAGTTGTAGAAACAACTGAAGAGAAATTACTCATCAGCTGGTTTCGTCAATTCTTAGCTTTTCAGCTGTTTCATACTGTCCTCAACACTTACTCATTAGACTGTTCATCTGCTTTTCAGGTGCTTCATAGGACGTCAGTACTTATCTGTTTTTACTGATTTCAGTAGTTGTAACTACATCAGTTTTTACTGATTTCAGTAGTTGAACTCTCAAAGGCTTAGTAAAAATGTCTGCAAGCTCATCAGCACTAGGCAAAACATAGGATTAATTAGACCCTTTTCAAAACAGTCTCTTATAAAATGATGTCTAATTCTATATGTTTGGTCCTAGAGTGCTGGACTGGATTTTTGACAATGCAAAGAGCTGAAGCGCTATCCATTAATAACGGAGTCTTAGTCTCTGTAATGCCATAATCCAAAAGTTGATTCTGAAGCCAGAGTACTTGGGATGTACAACTTGCAGCAGCAATGTACTCGGCTTCAGCAGTAGATGTAGCAACAGATGTTTGTTTCTTACTCTGCCAAGAAATCAAACAGTTGCCTAGGAATTGACATCCCCAGAAGTTGATTTCCTGGTTAACTTACACCCTGCATAGTCACTATCAGAGAAAGTAAATAATTTGCAAGAGTGCCCGGTGGAATACCATAAACCTAGAGATTGTGTACCTTGCAAATATCTAAAGATCCTTTGACTGCAATCAGATGAGACTCTTTAGGTGCAGCCTGAAATCTAGCACAAACACATGTAGCAAACATAATATCTGGTCTAGAAGCTGTTAAATACATCAAGGACCAATCATACACCTGTAAAGCGTTTCATCAACAGCTTTACCTTTCTGACCAATATCCAATTGTGTGGTGTTGCACATGGGAGTAGAACAGGGCTTACAGTTTTGTAAATCAAACTTATTTAAAAGATCTTTTGTATATTTAGACTGATGAATGAAAATTCCATCAGCTTTTTGTTGATTTGCAAGCCTAGAAAGAACTGAATTCTCCCATTGCACTCATTTCAAACTTCATTTGCATTAATTTTGTAAAATCATCACACAACTGGGGATCAGAGGATGCAAATATAATATCATCAACATAAATTTGAACAAGTAGCTTATGCTGATCCACCTTCTTAATAAATGTTTTATCTATGGAGCCTCTAGTGAAATTTATTTGCAGAAGAAGTTAGATAATGTCTCATACCAGGCTCTAGGAGCTTGTTTCAACCCATAAAGAGCCTTATCAAGCTTGTATACCCATTCTGGGTGTTTATTATCCTCAAAACCTGGTGGTTGACACACATAAACTTCTTCTTTTATTTTACCATATAAAAATGTGCTTTTAACATCATTTGAAAAACTTTAAGATTGTGGAGTGCAGCATAGGCTAAGAACAATCTAATTGCCTCTAGTCTGGCTACAGGGGCAAAGGTTTCATCATAATCAATACCTTCTTCTTGTGCAAACCCCTGAACAACCAGTCTGGCCTTGTTCTTAACAATAAGCCCATTTTCATCTGTTTTATTCCTAAACACCCATTTAGTGCCTATTGCACACTTACCTGGGGGAGGAGGACAAGCTCCCATACTTGCTGCTTTTTGAACTGAAGAAGCTCAAGCTGCATTGCTTCAACCCAGCCATTGTCTCTAAGTGCAACATGATAATTCTTTGGCTCTAGCTGACTGATGAAGATAGCATAGAAGCAGAAATTGGACAATTGACTTTTGGTTGAAACTCCAGCATTGATATTACCAATTTGAGACATTGGTGATTCTTCAGCTCTGGATAACAATGAGATCAATGCAAGTGTTTGTAGAACCTTCAGCAGCAACAGATGTTGATGTAGACTCTTGAAACCATGTAGATGGTGGCAACTCAAATGAAGTTGAAGATGCAGAAATCTCATTAGCACTTGTTGTGGATGAAGCTACTGAAGCTACAGGAGCATCAGGTTTAGAGGATACAGGCAGTTGGTCACAAAACCTGAAGAGGTGAGTACTGCTATCATCATCATCATCATCACACCAGCAGTACCACCAGGTGGTGAACCGTTGACATGAGCAACAACAGGAGTTTGATAAGGAACATATTGCAGTATGTCCAAATCAAATAACTCCATAGGGCTTTGTGGAATCTTGTCCTTGGAGATTCATTAACTTAACATGTAGAGTCTCTTCAACCATCTTTTTCTCAGTTGAAGACTCTGTATGCTTTGCAAGTTAATGAATAACCAACAAAGTACCTTCATCCACCTTAGGATCAAATTTTTGGAGTTGATCCTGTGTGTTGAGAATGAAACAAGGACACCCAAAAGCTTGAAGAATGAAATTAGAGGGGCCAAATGATGAAGAACTTCATATGGAGTTTTCATCAACCTCTGATTTACTAGAACTCTATTCTGTACATAGCAAGCTGTATTGACAGCTTCAGCCCAAAAAGTCATTGGCAGTCCAGAATCAGCCAATATGGACCTTGCAGCTTCAATAAGGTCCCGTTCTTTCTCTCCACTACTCCATTTTGTTGAGGAGTTCTTGGAATGCTAAACTGCCTCTTGATTCCCTTTGAGAGGTTAGAACTCATCAAGTGTATTGTTTCTGAATTCTGTTCCATTATCACTTCTAATACACTTGACTGAGAGGGAATACTGCTTCTCAACATACAACACAAAGTTGATAATCTTCTAAGTTGCCTCATCCTTTGAATGCAAGAAGAAAGTCCATACAATTTGGAGTAATCATCCACAATTACCAGACAGTATTTCTTCTTAGCCATACTCATCACTCTCACAGGACCAAAGAGATCCATGTGAAGAAGCTGTAAGCAGGCAGTGGACTTAGGTTCTTCTATGGAGGGAAATGAAACTTTGTGTTGTTTTCCTTTTAAACAAGCAGTGCAGTTATCTTCACATTTGAACTCCTTCATAGGCAGTCCCCTTACTAAACCATGGTTTGTCAGCTGATTTATGTTTTTGAGAATAACATGACCCAGCCTTCTATGCCATAGAGTATTCTTGAGGGGAAGCCTTGGAAAATAGGCAAAGATGGCCTTTGAGATCTATTTTCTTGGAAGATCTAAGGCATACACTCTTCCTGTCCTGTTGGCCTTCAGGAGAGTGTATTCATCCAACACCTTATCAATCAACTTAGAACTTTGGATGACAGAATCTGACATTTCTGACTGGTGAAAAGAGCAACATGGCCTTTGTCACACATTTGACTAACACTCAAGAGGTTGTACTTGAGATTTTCCACATGGTTAACATCATCAAACTTTATTTCCCCATTGGAAACAAAGCCTTTGCCGATGATGTAACCCTTTGCATCATTGCCAAATGACACAAGCCCCTTCCTTCCTTGAGAGTAGTCATTAAGAAGTGATATGTTTCCTGTCATGCATGGATCCTCCACTGTCTACATACCAGATGCCTCTGTGGCATGTTGAAGAACCCTGCAAACACACAAATTAGTTAGATTTTGAGACCCAAACCTTTTTGGTTTTGGGCCTGTTCTCATCAACAGATGGTAAACTAACAGGTTTGTTGGAAACAACAGCCTGAGAGGAAGAAGATGGTGAAGAAGAGGAATCCTTTGGCTTGGACCTCCTTTTCTGTGGTTTCAACATAGGAACATCTAATCGTTTAACTCTTCCCAATAGATGTTGAACCATCATAACCAGCTGAGTCTGATTTTGTGATAGAGCTTTCAGCTCTTCAGACACATTGGCATTGGAGTTTGATAAGTTCCTATGTTGCACCTTCTTCTTTTGAGCAATCTCAGCTGTTACCTGTTTAACCCCTTCCTTTTTGGATTTATTTTTGGACTTAAGGGTTACAGGATTTTATGTTGCTGGTACAAATGTGGCTTCAAACTCAGTTTTCATTTTAACCATTTTCTCTTTAATTTCCTCTTTATGTTTGAGTTTGGATCCTCTTTTGTACCAACAATCATCTCTAAGATGATTGAACAAACCACATATTTCACATGGTTTCTTCTTCATCTTATGTTGATCATCAACTAAAGAGAAGAACTATAGACTTGTTCTTCAGCACTTTGGAAGCACTATTTGCTTTCTTGACTTCCTCTTTAGTAGTCTTCAAACCCTTTCTACTGACAGTTTTCTTCTCTTTAGTGCTGACAGTAGTTGGAGTTTGAACTTCAGGTGTTAATCTTGCTCTCCAGTCCTTTCAGGACTTCTAGAAATAACTCCTGAGTTGATCAACTCTTTGATCATGTGAGTGTCAGTATTTGAACCATCAAGATCAGCTGATAGGTTCAACGAGGGAATAATACTAACTTCAACTTCTGATGGTGCTCTATCAGAAAGTGAATCACATGATGAGGTGGATTGGTTATTGCTTTCTCCATCAGATTTTACTTCTGCTCTTGAAGCAAAATCTGTAGGAGGAGCAGTGTGATTATAACCAATGCCAAACTTCACATTGGAAGCAGATTGCTTACAAAGAAGCATTTCAAAACCTTTGCATGATTGTACCCATCGATCACACTCTACTTGGGTGACTGCAAGGGTTTCTTTGAGGTCTTTGTACTTTTCTAAAAGTACCTTTTCCTAGCCTTATCATCAGTGATTTGGCATTTAAGTTATAAATCTATCATTTTTCTCTTTAAGCATAGACTCAAACTCAGCTTTTCTTTTGGAAATGATCTTTTCTAGCTCTATGTTCTTATTAATTAAAGCTACATTTGCTTCTCTAATAGAGGCAAATGCTGCTATGCATGTTTCAGAACATAATTTGGCCTTAGCCTCAGAGGATACATGTGATACCTGTGATGAGAGGCATTTGAGGATGATCCATCTGCAGACTCCAGAGCCATAAGTGCCAGATTCCCAAAAGGACTGTCACCACCATGTTGACCAGCACCTGTGAACAGTTGTTCATGACCAGACATGTCATTCAGACTCAGAACCATCTGCAGACTCCAAAACTCTGCAGACTCAACATAACTCCAGGGGTGAAGAAGCTGTGGTTGAGGTTGAGGAGGTTGATGAGATTGAGATGGTTGAGGCTCGGAAGAGCATGTGGTTGTTGAGCAATGGGTGCTTGAACCTGACTGGTTTGTGGCATGTAATAACAAGGATAAGGATATGGCATTGGACCCTGAGGAAAAAAATATGCAGGAGATTGTGGTTGAGAATGATGACCAGAATTGACAGGATGTTGCCCTCTGTGTTGTTGACTATTGCTAGGGAAAGTCACAAAGGGTGCAGAAGAATTAGATCCAGATGATCTACATTCTCTAGCAAAGTGTCCAAGCCTGTGGCATTTGTGACACCTCAACTTACTCTTGTCAAAACCAACTTTGGTTTTGCCAGAGAGTCTGGGAACTTTCTTCCAGTTCTTTTGTAGAACTTCTGAGATCTGATATTTATCAAGGCCATTTGGCTCAAATATCCATCTCTTCTAAGTCATCATCAGCAATCCCCTTGAGATCATCCATGATGAAGCATAGATTGTCATTATTACACCCAGTAAACTGACTATCAACACTCACAAATGCAGAATCAGAAGTGTTTGAAGAGAAATCAATATGCTCATCATACTGGCAATCAGATGAAGCATATTCTGACTCATGACCAACCAAGGCAGTGTTTCCTGGTACAAAGTCATCAGTGAGCTTTCCAGATGATGGCAGTTTTTGTTTCTGTTCTATCTCTCTCTCAATGTGAGCAATTTCCCATGGAGTTGGGTGAGAGATAGTTTGTCCAAATTTGCACTGGAGCGTAGGACAATAGTATATGTGTCCCATCTCTCAGGCAGTGATCTGAGAAATCTGTTATTCATCTGGCTATTGGTGTACTCATGTTTGACCATTTTTAATTCAGAGATCAAACAGAGAACCGCTCAAACTGTTGAGTCAGTGTCTCACCCTTCCTATGAGAGAATGTCTCATATTGTTGGGCAAGGATTCTCTATTATTTGCCAAGACCTCATCTGTTCCTCCAATTGTTCTTTCAAGGCATTCCAGAGGTCATGGGCAGTTTCATAATGCATTAGCCCAGAATAGATTTCATTGGGCAGTGCCATGGCTAGAATTCCATGGGCTTTTGCATCTATCTCAAACAATTTCTTATCCTCATCTGAGTATTGCTCCTCCTCTTCGGAACCATTTGATTGGTTTCGGGTTATTCACCATAGGCTTGTGTGGACCATGTACCACTGATGTCCAAACCTGAGCTGTTAACAGACAGGTGAAGGAGCATTCGTCGTTGCCATATGTTATACTCACTCCTAACCAGCATTGGAGGCTTGGTTGAGGAACCAGTATTGTGAGGATCATTGGAAGGAGTAGTCATTTTAGAAAATTCAGACAAATTCAAAATAAGCAAAACAAATTTAGCTCAAAACCACTAAGAACCTCAATTAAAATAGCCAAAAGCCACAGAACTTCAATCTTTATAACAGATTCGTGCGAATTTGCTAGTTCGATCAAACTTAGAGCAAATGAGTAGTTTCAATGATCAATTGTTAGATCGATCAATGATTAACCTGCTCTGATATCATTTAATAGGATCTCAGCATCTAGTTTGATCGATTCGAATGATTTCAGCAGCGGAATAAAGTACCAACTAGCACAATTCGAGCAAGAATACCAAAGATATTGCAATGACAGAATTATTTATAGAGAGAGAAAGTTTCTGCAAAAAGAATATTTCATTCAATCACACGCTTTCGTGGTGGCAAAATGTCACACATACAATCAGGTCAATCATCCCTTATATAGGATGTCGTGGTGGAACATTCCTTATATAGGAGATGTGACGTCTGCTGATGTCACTTGATAGTGACATCTAACAGAATTATTTAAACAACTGAAACACAACTACTCAAGATGTCAAAACAGCTGACATCTTCTTACAAAAATACTAAGTGTTATGAGTTACTACAACTACTGAAAAGAAACTACTGAAACTACAACGACTGAAGAACAAGCTCTTCAGTCGTTTTACAAAACTACTGAAAGTAAAAACATAAAACTACTGATATCATAACTACTGAAGAAGTACTCTTCAGCTATTGTGACAAACTACTGAAACTTCAGCACTTGATCTTCAGACTTGAACTTCAGACGTTTCATCAGCTGATGACTTGAGTAGATGTCATCAGCTGATGTCTTCAGTCTTTGTCTTCAGACTTTGTACATCAGTGTTGATCTTCAGCACTTGTAGACTCTTTAGCTGTTGAACTTCCGTACTTTGGTCTTCAGCTTCAGCACTTGTATTCTTCAGCTGTTGAGCTTCAGCACTTTAGTTCTTCAGCTGTTGAAGTCTCAGTACTTGATCTTCAGCTGTTGAAGTCTTCAGCACTTGTCGAACTGCTGATGAAGCCTTCAGCAGTTGTTGTGATATCATGTGGGACTTAGAGGTTTTTTGATCTTGGCTCATTGGTTCTTTTGGTCCAACAAATGAACTAGGCAAACAAATGCGAGTATCTTTCCTTCATATGATCTTCACGCTCCCAAGTGAACTCAGCTCCACACTTATTCTCCCAACGAACCTTAACGATTGGAGTAGTTGTGGCTCTCGTTTTCTTCATAATGCGGTCCATAATCTCAACAGGTTTCTCAACAAAGTGTAATGACTCGTTGATCCGGATGTCTTCCAATGGAACATGCAGACTCTCGTCGGCCAAACACTTTCTCAAATTTGAGACATGGAATACAGGATGAACTCCACTAAGGTCGGAAGGTAGTTCTAGTTTATAAGCCACTTTGCCAACCTTTTTCAGAATTTTGAAAGGTCGTACAAATCTTGGAGCTAGTTTACCCTTCTTTCCAAAGCAAACAACACCTTTCCACGGTGACACCTTAAGAAGAACCATGTCGCCAACTTGGAAGTCCAATGGCTTATGACGCTTATCAGCGTAACTCTTTTGTCGACTTCTTGCCTTTCAAGGTTCTTGCGAATTATGGAGACTTTATCGGTCATTTCTTGTATACGTTCAGGCCTAGTGATGAAATTTTCCCCAACGTCGGTCTAGCAGATCGGTGATCGGCATTTATGACCATACAATGCCTCGAATGGTGCCATTTTGATACTTGAGTGATAACTATTGTTATACGAAAATTCCGTGAGTGGTAAATGAATATCCCAATCACCACCAAAGTCAAGGACGCAAAGACACAGTAGATCCTCGAGGGTTTGGATTGTTCGTTCGGTTTGACCATCGGTTTGAGGATGGTAAGCCGTACTTAAATCCAATTGAATACCCAAGAGTTCTTGCATCGAAGACCAAAAGTGTGAAGTGAAGCGAGCATCTCGATCGGAAATAATGTGTAAAGGCACGCCATGATGACTCACAATTTCATCAATGGAGATTCGAGCCAGCCTTGAAACCTTGTATGTATCGCGTATGGGTATGAAATATGTTGTCTTGGTCAAACGGTCAACAATGACCCATATACTATGAGGACCATGAGGTGTACGAGGTAACTTGGTTATTAAATTCATGGACATATGTTCCCATTTCCACATAGGGATTTCAGGTTGCTTAAGCAAACCACTTGGTCGTTGATGCTCGGCCTTGACTCTTGCACACGTGAGACACTTGGAAACATAAGACGCGATATCTTTCTTCATTCTAGGCCATCAATATTGACCACGCAGGTCCATGTACATCTTATCAGAGCCAGGATGAATAGAATCTCGGTTTGATGAGCTTCATTCATAATGAAGTGTCGAAGGTTATCACGATTCGGAATCCAAAGTCGATTCAAGAAGTACCACATGCCATTCGGTTTTGTCTCCAGTTGTGACCGAACGTTAGGCATCAAATCTTCATCTTTTCCTTCGTCGGTTATTGCCTCTTGTTGAGCCTCGCGAATGCACAAATCGAGATCACTATCGATCCTTATGTTTTGAAGCAAGATAGTAGCCTCGTACATCCACACAAATCTCCGTATCAAATTCTCCTATCGTATCAAACCATTGCCTTCGGTCTTGAATTTGTTGGAGCGAGAAAGTCTTGTTGTGGACCTTGCCACTTAGCGCGTCAGCTACACATTCGCCTTTCCAGGATGGTAGCGAACGTCGCAGTTGTAACACCCGGTATTTTTTTTTAAAAAGCCAAGATAAAAAAGGTATGAAAAGCAAGAAAGGCAATAAGGTCCATGTGGAGGGACCAAAAGTGTCCAAAAGGACAAAACTTTAGAAAAGTTGGTGATAAAGGTGGCATGGCCGCCCATCACCTTTTCTTCACCCAATATTCGGTCATTTTAGAGAGAGAAGCAAGGGAAGAAGAGTAGAACTCGGTTCGAAGAAGAAGAAGAAGAAGAAGAAGAAATCGAATTCAAGGTATGAATTCGTGGTTTTTATGCGTTTATGTCGGGTTTTATTCCGGTTATGTGCTTGCATGCTTATGGGTTGTGTTTGTGCTCGGGTGTGTGCGTTTTTGGTGTTACTTCTAGGTGTTTTGAACTCTTTGCAAGTGGGTTAAGAGGAAGAACACCCAAGTTGCACCATGTGAGTTCTAGACCCTGGTTTTTACATGTTTTAAACTATCTTTGGGGTTGAAAATGTATTAAAATGATTTTATAAAGTTTATGTGATTACCCGTAGTAATTTGTGTATGCTGGATGTTAGTTCTGGATGGTTTGTAGGCTACTCATGTTTAGAATAGCCACATTATGCATTAGAACAAATGGATTCGATGATTAGGATTGAAAATATCCGAGAAACATGTTTACAGAATGCTCATGCGCCTAGATAAGTGTTGATACGTCTGGAATTGCCTTAGAAAGAATTAAGTGTAAGCCATGCGCCTAAACAGTAACTCATGCGCCCAAAATTACCTTAGAAATGTTTATGTTCTGCGCATGCGCCTGAACAGTGGCCCATGCGCCTAGAAATGTTAGTCGTATGACTAAGGGTAGGGCCATGCGCCCCAATAGTGCCCATGCACCCAAGTGGCCCATACGCCTAAGTGTTCATGCGTCTGAATAGTACCCATGCGCCTAAATTGGGCTGGAATTTACTAAGTGTTTAGACGTACGAAAGTCCCCATGCGCCTCAAAGTGGCCCATGCGCCTTAGTGTTCCTCATGCGCCTGAATAGTGTCCATGCGCCAGCATAGTGCCCATGCACCTAGGACTTAGATTATTTTTCTGATTTTTGGGGAAAATGTGTAAAGTAGGCTTTGACTTGGGAAATTCCCGAGGGACTATAAGTTGACTTTTGAGGTCATAAATAGTATGATGGGCATGTTATGGATGATGATGATGATGATGATGTTGTTGCATGATTATGCATGATGTATGTTATGTATGTATGATGCCCTATGATGATGGTTGTATGGTATGTTATGTATGTTCCTATGATGATGAATGTTTATCTTTCCATGGCTTTACGTGTTATGTTAATGAATGAACCGAAAGTATTATGTAACGTAAAGTGAAAGATAATGAAAGAGCAACATGATGAATGAATGCATGCATTAACGAATGAATGAATGTAAAAAGTCTTGCAAGCAAATGTATGGAGCTCCTGTCTTGTCGTTACCCAATGGAAGCAAAGATTTGGTGTGTATTCAGATGCTTCTTACTCGGGGTTGGGGTGTGTGTTAATGCAAAGAGGAAAAGTTATAGCCTACGCATCCCGACAACTGAAGGTTCATGAGGTCAACTACCCTACTCATGACTTGGAACTAGCGGTCATGGTCTTTGCACTAAAGATTTGGAGGCACTATCTGTATGGCAGGAAGTGTACAATCTTCACCGACCCAAGAGCTTCAAGTACTTCTTTGAGCAGAAGGACCTGAATATGAGGCAGAGAGGATGGTTGGAGCTCATAAAGGACTATGACTGTGAGATCCATTACCATCCGGGCAAAGCTAACGTGGTGGCTGATGCTCTTAGCCGGAAGGAGAGGCCTGAGCCGATTCGGGTGAAAGTATACCAACTAATCATGACCTATAACGTAATGAAGAAAGTCAAGGAGTTTCAGGATGAGTCATTAAAAGAAGATCATCTAAACTCTAAAAGAATGAGAGGTCTGGTTCGGGAATTGAGTGAAAACACTTGGTGTTAAAACTCAATTTGGACGGGTGTGGATTCCTCTTTTCGGAATTACGTGAGAAGATTATGGACGAAGCTCACAAGACCCGGTACTCTATCCATCCCGGTGCCACAAAGATGTACCAAGACATGAAGAAGGATTATTGGTGGCCGGGTATGAAGCGTGACGTGGTGGAGTATGTGAGCAAATGCCTTACTTGTTTGCAAGTGAAGGCGGAACATCAAAAGCCTTATGGGAAGATCCAACCTTTGGATATACCGGAATGGAAGTGGGAGCACATCAGCATGGATTTCATTACGAAGCTGCCACGTACTCCGAAAGGATACCATGCCATATGGGTGATTGTTGACCGCTTGACGAAGAGTGCTCACTTCCTACCAATCCGCGAGACATATTCATCCGAGAAGTTGGCTTACCTGTTCATCAAGAAGATTATAACTCGTCATGGTGTGCCGGTGTCTATGTGTCGGATTGTGACACCCGGTTTACATCTAAATTCTTGAAGAAATTCCACGACGCCATGGGACGAGGTTACATATTAGCACGGCTTATCATCCCCAAACTGATGGTCAGTCAGAAAGGACCATTCAGATGTTGGAAGACATGTTTCGGGCATGTGTGATTGATTATGTAGGAAGTTGGGACGACCACCTACCGTTAGCTGAATTCTCGTAGAACAATAGTTATCATGCCAGCATTGGTATGCCACCATACGTGATGCTATACGGTAGGAGATGCAGAACACCCGTTTGTTGGGGTGACATTGGTGAGAAAGAGTTGGGAAGCATCGAGGTAATCGAGGCTACGACCGAGAAGCTCGAGAGGATCAAAGCCTTCATGAAGGCAGCTAAAGATAGACAGAAGTCGTATGCCGATAAACGACATAGACCAATTGAGTTCTAGGTGGGTGACCGGGTCATGTTGAAGGTCTTACCTTGGAAAGGTATTATCCGATTTAGGAAGCGGGGCAAGTTGAGCCCAAGGTATGTAGGCCCTTTCCGAATCATTGCTCGAGTGGGAGAGGTCGCCTATAGATTGGAGTTGCAAGATAAGTTAAGTGGAATCACCCGACATTCATGTATCTCATTTGAGAAAGTGTATAGCTGATGAAGACATGATTGTTCCTCTGGAGGACATTGAAGTTGATGAAAGGCTCAATTATGTAGAGCAACCAGTGGCAATCATTGATGGTAAAGAGAAGAGACTAAGAAATAAAGTGGTTCCTCTTGTGCGTGTACAGTGGAAGCACAGGAAGGGATCCGAGTCTAAATGGGAGACTAAGGAGGAGATGAGGCGGCATTATCCTTATATGTTCGAGGAATAACAGGTTTTGGGGACGAAACCTATATAAGGGGGGTGGACATGTAACACCCGGTTATTTTTTTTTAAAAAGCCAAGATAAAAAAAAGAATAAAAAGCAAGAAAGGAAAAGAGGTCCAAGTGGAGGGACCAAAAGTGTCCAAAACGACAAAACTTTAGAAAAGTTCATGATAAAGGTTGCATGGCCGCCCATCACCTTTTCTACACCCAATTTTCGGTCATTTTAGAGAGAGAAGCAAGGGAAGAAGAGCAGAACTCGGTTTTGAAGAAGAAGAAGAAGAAGAAATCGAATTCAAGGTAAGAATTCACGGTTTTTATGTCTTTATGTTGGGTTTTATCCTAATTATGTGCTTGCATGCTTGTGGGTTGTGTTTGTGCTCGGGTGTGTACGTTTTTGGTGTTACTTCTAGGTGTTTTGAACTCTTTGGAAGCGGGTTAAATGGAAGAACACCCAAGTTGCACCAGGTGAGTTCTATACCCCGGTTTTTACATGTTTTAAACTATCTTTTGGGATGAAAACATATTAAAATGATTTTACGAAGTTTATGTGATTACCCGTATGTAATATGTGCATGATGGATGTTAGTTCTGGATGGTTTGTAGGCTAGTCATGTTTAGAATAGCCACATTATGCATTAGAAGAGATGGATTCAATGATTAGGATTCAAAATATCCTAGAACAGTTTACAAAATGTTCATGCGCCTAGATAAGTGTTCATACGTCTGGAATTGCCTTAGAAAGAATTAAGTGTAAGCCATGCGCCTAACAGTAACTCATGCGACCAAACAGTAACTCATGCGCCCAAAATTTACCTTAGAAATGTTTAAGTTCTACGCATGCGCCTGGATAGTGGCCCAAGCGCCTAGAAATGTTAGTCAGATGACTAAGGGTAGGGCCATGCGCCCCAATAGTGCCCATGCGCCCAGGTGGCCCATGCGCCTAAGTGTTCATGCGCCTGAATAGTACCCATGCGCCTAAATTGGGCTTGAATTTACTAAGTGTTCAGACGTCCGGAAGTCCCCATACGCTTGAAAGTGGTCCATGCGCCTAAGTGTTCCCCATGCGCCTGAATAGTGTCCATGCGCCTGCATAGTGCCCATGCGCCTAGGACTTAGATTATTTTTCTGATTTTTGGGGAAAATGTGTAAAGTAGGCTTTGACTTGGGAAATTCTTGGGGGACTATAAGTTGACTTTTGAGGTCATAAATAGTATGATGGGCATGATATGGATGATGATGATGATGATGATGATGTTGCATGATTATGCATGATGTATGTTATGTATGTATGATGCCCTATGATGATGTTTGTATGGTATGTTATGTATATTCCTATGATGATGAATGTTTATCTTTCCATGGCTTTACGTGTTATGCTAATGAATGAATGAAAAGTATTATGTAACATAAAGTGAAAGATAATGAAAGAGCAACATGATGAATGAATGCATGCATTAACGAATGAATGAACGTAAAAAGTCTTGCAAGCAAATGTATGGAGGTTCACACCCAATGAAGGGTGCTAGCTGAACTATGTGCGGGTTAGCTACCCTAGAAGGATGCACACTGGGGTCCAATCCTTATGATTGACCATATGTATGGGATCCTTGCCGCTTGCCCCGGCTACTGGAGTCAGCTTCGTGCACAATGTTCGAGGTCTATGATAGACCTCAGGCCCAGTAACCAGCTTCGTGCACAATGTTCGGGGTATAGCCTATGGCATTGATCCGGAATGAAAATAAAAGATGAATAGTGAATGTACTTGCCTCAGGTACTAGAGTCAGCTTCGTGCACAATGTTCCGGGTCTATGATAGACCTCAGGCCCAGTAACCAGCTTCGTGCACAATGTTCGGGGTATTGTACATGTCACAAGATGTAACGAAAGAACGAAGATTAATGAATGTAACGGAAGATAATAATGATATTATCTGTACGTACGTATGATGTATGACCACGAACGTATGAAACGTATAGTATGGACTCTGTAATGAAATAAATAATGATTTTATGTATGTTTTGTTATAAAACTAGAACTCACTCAGTGACGCTGACTTTTATACGTTTTCTGTTCGTAGGTAAACGTTGCTGGGGATGGCACGAGGCGGCTACTCAGCTCTTTTGGATGGCATCTATTTAATTAAGGCTTTTGGGATGTAATACAACGATATAATTTTGTAACCAACATACCATGCATTATTTTGCAAAAGTTTTTAGGATGAAATGAAATGCCATTTGTTTTATGTTTTCCGCTGCAATGTTTTGATGAATAAATCTAAAGTATATGTTTTACGTGCGATGAATCACCAGCTGTAAGCGTCCCGGGAACGGGGCCTTACAGCAGTCGTAGTCGCTAATCAACTCGATCCAGTGTCTTTGTCTCATATTAAGATCCTTTTGGTAGAACACGTGTTGGAGACTCTTATGATCGGTGTAGACTATGCATTGCGTCCCATATAGATAGTGTCCTCAAATCTTCAATGCAAAAACCACAGCACCAAGTTCAAGATCGTGAGTCGTGTAGTTCACTTCATGAACCTTCAATTGCCTCGACGCGTATGCTATAACTTTTCCTCTTTGCATGAGAACACATCCAAGACCTTTATTAGAAGCATCGCAATACACGGTAAAGTCATCGTTTCCATCGGGAAGTGTGAGAATAGGAGCGTTACACAACTTGTGTTTTAATATCTCGAAAGCCTCTTCTTGCTCGGGTCCCCATTCAAAGAGTCGATTCATTTGCGTTATCGCCGTTAACGGTTTAGCAATCTTCGAGAAATTCGCTATGAACCTACGGTAATATCCCGCTAATCCCAGAAAAGAACGAACCTCCGTTAGGGTTGTGGGAACACACCAATTCTTCATGGCTTCAATTTTAGCAGGATCAACGTGAATTCCTTGGCTGATCACCACATGCCCTAAGAATTGAACTCCCTCCAACCAAAAATCACACTTGGAAAACTTGGCGTATAATTGTTCCTTCTTCAAAAGTCCAAGAACTTGTTGCAAGTGCATCACGTGATCGATTTTTGTCTTGGAATAAATAAGAATGTCATCAATGAACACGATCATGAACTTATCCAATTACGGTTTACATACTCGATTCCTGAGATCCATGAACACGGCAGGTGCATTGGTCAAGCCAAAAGGCGTGACCATGAACTCGTAGTGTCCATATCGCATACAAAAAGCAGTCTTTGGAATGTCATCATCATGTACATGTAGTTGATGATACCCAGAACATAGATCGATCTTTGAGAATTAGGTTGCTCCTTGAAGTTGATCGAAGAGATCATCGATTCGAGGAAGAGGGTATCGGTTTTTAATAGTAAGCGTGTTGAGTTCTCGGTAATCGATGCACATACGAAATGAACCATCCTTCTTCTACACAAACAGTACAGGTGCACCCCACGGTGATGAACTAGGGCGAATAAAACCCTTATTAGTCAACTCTTTGAATTGACTAGTTAGTTCTTGCATTTCAGACGGTGCAAGACGATAAGGTGATTTAGCAATAGGGTTCGCACTAGGAATTAAGTCATCCTGAACTCAACCTCTCGCACGGGAGGTAATCCTTTAAGATACTAAGGGTTTAGCAACCATGGTCGGGATGACAGAATCCATTTGCCGAGATGACAGAATCCATTTGCCGGGCGATCATTGTAGCTAGTTTACGGTCGGTACATCCACGCTTTCCATGGTGACGAGACATGCTGGATATACAAAAATGAGTTAGTTACGGGAATGAGGATAACAAAGGGTAACAGTTTAGACAAGGACAAGCTAAGGGTTGTAAGGCACACGGAATGACTCCATTTGGTAACGCATTACCATTTGGAAACGTTGACACGTCAAGGTGACTTGACCCAATTGCGTTAGAAACTTGTGTATATTGACCATAGCTTATCACTCATCCCAGAAATCCCCAGGTAAGCATGACTAGTCTCGTAGGATTTATGCGAAATGCTTGCCTTAACCCGAAGGCCTTTTGCCAAGAAATCCAGGATACAGGTGTCTATGTGTCACACAATATTTCTTAGGTTCATGGAATCAAAACCTTGATGAGATTTATATAGATTAGACATATTGTCTAAAGATCCAAGTCATAAGCATAGGCATAAGATTCCACGTGTCGTCAAGAATGAGATTAAGAAGTTTCGTATTCGGGGAGAGTCAAAGAGTCAAAGCTAAGTTTAGGGAGACAGGTAACAATGTTTAGGCAATCCTATGCTAAGGCATCAAATTGCACATAAGAAGGCATAGCATTATATAGCATGCAAACTATATAATTTACAAGATAGAAATATAATTCTATAAGGTTCATGCACACTATAGTTTAGGTCACCATTTCTAATAACCTAGATCCCTATCGTTATGGGCTCTGATATCAATCTGTCACACCCCAACCTTGATGGCGGAAACGTCGAGGTGTGAGGATTAAGATCATTCACAGCCACATAATGCTATTAATAACCCAAATATATATTAATCATAAGTTCCAATTGTACCATTACAATCATAAGTCTCAAAGAAATTAAAAGCATAACATAAGATGTAACAAGTCATTTTTATTTCCTTTATTTATCTAGATCCATTCCTAGATGTGCAAGCTTTAAAGAGTAGAAAAATCAAGCTTGAGTATTTCTTGAAACATGTTAAAAATAAAAAAATGTCAACAATAATGTTGGTGAGATTTCCATAGTTGGAATACATAGATATATAAAAGATGGAAATTCATGTTATAAGTTAGAGAGCAAAGTAACTAGGGATGTAAGACAGAATGCACAATCAAACCTTGACAAAGTTTTACAAGTCTCAAACGTTTACAAGCATATATAATTAGCTAAGTGTACTTGGATCAACCAAGTAGGCTTGTCAGGCCCATAGATCTATGACGTCACCAAGCTAGCAATAGTTAATTATTGTACATATATTCGACATTACATGGTAGCTACAAAGGTCATCTAACATAACATACAAGTGAATTGCCATAAGTTTACAAGCATCAAACGTGTTTACAAGTGCAATGTTTATAAGGTAACATGTTTCACCCCAAAAGTGTGGAAATATAAAAAGGGGCATAGAAATACTCACATGATCAATAAGTATATAACTGACGTTTAATAAGAAATATAATAAGCAACGTTTCAACGTGGTCCTTCACAATGCACCTAAAATAAATATATATTTACAAGGTTAAAGTTTAATTGTAAGATTAACATTATAACATGAACTAGGGTTTCGATGGGGATTTAGGGCTTGTCAAATAATTATGTTTAACAAAATGGAATCAATTATATTTATTGAATTCACAGACATTGCTACATGTTATGTAAAATAATTTGTAAAATATAATATTTATAACAATTTGTATACATATATAATGATTAAATAAAATTTAGTAATCTCAATTTAAAATAATAATTTGAAGATATGGATGAAATAATATTTATGTGAACAAAATATTAACAATAATTTGAAGATATTGGATGAAATAATATTTATGTGAACAAAATATTATCTAAAGTCTACTTTTTATAAAATTAGACTATTTATATCTCTTTTTAGAATATTTATGAAATTTAAAAGCATTTCTTTTTAAATAAACAATTTACAGAAAATGTTCAAATAATTTAAAATACTCAAAGTTTATAAAAAAACTTTTTTTATAATTTTAGAAATTTTGTAGTATTAGTTTAAAGGCCAAAAAGGGCAAAAAAATTACATGAGGTTCTCGGGGTTCGAACGGGGACAGCCTGCTTACAGGGTGTGTGTGTGACCAGTGAACCAAGGCTCTCAGCCGCGGTTTGTAATGGTTCCAAATGGTTTGAACTTAAATCAATTGAACACCCCCAAATCCAAGAACCCTAGATTCGTTTGGATTCAGATTGAACTCTAAATCAATGTTGTCAATCAAATTAATGTTAGGTCTTTTGTTCCATATATATATATATATATAACATCCTGATTTTTTGTTTATTGAGAATTAACTTTCACTAATCTTGTAAGGGCCATTGTTGTCATTTATGTAACTTGTGGTTTATGTATGTGTGATTCTTTGTTTTCATTAATTAAATATTTTATTTAAAACTTAATAACTTAAACTATTAAATTGAACATAATAACATTTCTAATAGATTATATAATAAATAACAATCATAATAACTATAATAATAATAATAATAATAATAATAATAATAATAATATAATAATAATAATAATAATAATAATAATAATAATAATAATTATAAAAAAATTATAAAACTTAAAAAGAATTGAAACTACTATGAACCAGTGGACATAAGTATGGTGTCTCTAAAACTCCGCTGTAGACCTCTGAGATACTGCATGGCGTTTTCTCAAAAGGCATGTATTTGACCATCCTTTATTCCACTGTTTACCGTTATTAGTTAGTACAGTTGCCAACTTTAGTTGGTGACAAAAGGTAAGTCATAGACATGTGATCACTACCATATCTTAGATAAGACTTTATCTAAGATATCTTAAACAATAGCTTTGTAGTATTTACGTTAGTTAGAGGATACCAGCTGGTATAAAAGTATATGATGTTGTAGGTAGTATTAATATAGTTTCTTATTGTAACTCATGTAATATTCTTGTAAGAAGAGCCTTGTAATACTTTGAGTTGAGATGCAATATATGCAAGTACCTTGAAAATGATCTCTTTATGTTCTTTATTACTTATTATATTATTATCAACTCTTAGAAGAGACTTTGCTTCATCTAATTCGAGTGTAGTATAAGTGAGTTTGAGAAAAAAACAAGTGTTAAGTGACAAAACTGATCCTGCAATTGGTATCAGAGCTTCTTAGGCTCTTGATTGTGAGATTTTACCATCCTAATCAACCTGTTTTTCACTCTTCCTTACACCACACTCGATGTGGCCCTCAACAAGTTTGAAGTAGAGATGGGAACCATGACAAAAGCTCCCATCATTACCCCTAAAATCTTTAGGTCATGGAGTAGACGCATGGAAGGCTTCATCAGGTATCAAGATAGCAAGATTTGGTATTCTATTGTCAATGGCCCGTATAAACCCAAGGTTGCAGCACCCGGTGGAAACGGTGCTATGATAGAGAAGGCGGTTAAAGATTACTCTGATGAAGACCGGAAGAAGATGGACATTACTGCAATACCCAACTCTATCATGGTGGGGTTTGAGCATTGCAAGTCAGCCAAAGAACTGTTTGATGCATTTGCTCAAATGTACTCTAGTTCCAATGACTCTAAGAAGGACTCCCTCAAGCAGCAGTTTGAGAACTTCACATATATTGCTGGAGAGACTCTCAGTGAGTAATATTTCACGTACATGGATCTCATTTCTTCCCTTCAGTCTGTGGGAATTACTCTTGAACTTAGAGACCTCACAAGAAAGTTCACGAATGCACTCCCTAATGAATGGACGTTCTACTGTGTCTCTATAAAGAGGACAAAAAATCTAAACACCCACACTATGACCGAACTCTATGGGATCCTTGATGGATATCGTTTGGAGATGGAAAGCAAGAGAGACCATCAGACAAACAGACCTCTGAATCTTCCTGCTAGCAACGTTTTGAAGGTTGTTGAAGGTTCATGACCCACACAGCCTCAATACAACCAGACTTACACCCTGCAACCATCCTGCTCATGTGGACCATACATTACATTTCTTGAGACTCCAAGGTCACAACATAATTCCTTTTAGGATATATGTGCCTTTGTCTTAGGAAGTGGACACTCTAGTGATTTTAGTACTACTTTGATGATCTTGAGTGCTTCAGTCTAGATGATGTGGAGTACATGGACATAGTCCAACAAATGGCTCTTTTAACCTATAAAGCAAAGAAGTTTCTCAAGAGAACTATAAGGCAATTTCCTCAGAACCCAACCAACAGCAAAGTTGGGTTTGACAAAACTAAGACCAAATGTTACAATTGTAACCATCTTGGTCATTTTGTAAGGGAATGTGTGGAGTTATACAAGTTAGTCTATATTATCAATAAAGTCAAATTCAAAAAAAATTACCGTCAAGTCAATGCAAAAGTCAAGCATGACATGTGGAGACGAAGAACCGAGACGAGACATTGAAGATTAAGATGAGTAGGAGTTTTATTGTAATAGATATATTTTATGTGAACAAAATTTATTTAAATTTGCTTGAGTCATGTTTTAGTCTTGTTATATAGTCAGGGGGTAATGTGTAAATAGGGAAACTTAGACTAGACTATAAATAACCTAATTATAATTAGAATTAGGTTAAGAGTTGAATGACCAATACATTGAGGGATTACTTGTAAATACATTAGTAGTAATCTAATTGAAGATCAAAGGGGTATTGATTATGATTATCATATTATGATCTATACATTAGTAGTAATCTAAATACATTTTATCAGCCTTTTGTACTTTTATTTGGTCACACAAACATCCAAGAATGTACTTTGAGTAGTTATAAGTTCTTCCTTCAAATATTCCTATGATTCCTGAAGAGATGTGCCTTGAGAATCTATCCAATTCGGAATTCCTGTTTGAGATACACTTAAGGTAAGTATGGCATAGGAACCGGAAAGGCTTGCACAATCTCCCTTTCTTGATCTCTCCTCTTTCATACTCACAATCATAACCCATCAAATTAAATATATTCTTAACATACTCAGTTCAAAGACATCTAGGTGATATTTCTTGTTCTCCTAACTCTAGTACCCTTCTAATGGTCTGTTCATCTATTCTTAAATGTTTGTTCCTTATCTCAGCATGAATCACTTCATTTTCTCATTCTTTATCTATTCTAGCCTAGTTCTAGAAATCGACTATGTGTGACTAATCGATCACTAGGTTCGCCGTCAGGGCATAAAACAACCTTGATCGTCATATGAATCTGATGATATCTTGACACCCTTTTGATACAGGTCGTCGACATTCAGAATATCACATATATTGTGCTCTCTAGCAAATCGATTAGCCTTCTTTACATGAAAAATGATCAAGTTAGGTCAGAATAAATATTACAGATATGAGAATATGAATAGTTTTATGGTGACATTGAATCAAACACTTCAATATTGATGATTATGACATGTTTTACCTTCAAAACAAGGATTTGAAATCAAGTTTATGAGTTTCTTTGATGTTTTGATTTGTGTTAGATCGGGAAACAATAGATCTAGATCATTTTGTATAGGCTTAGAACTTTAATCAATATTTGTAATGAATGATTATAATTCATTATTTTGATGTATGCATTATGTATATAGGTTAACCCATATGTGTGTTGATTTGTGTATGATTACAGGTACAAACATTATAATTGGTGAATTACTAAAATTGACCAAGTGTAAGAAACATCTATGGAAGAACATTTTGTTCTTCCGTAGATATATTTCTTACAAGTAACATACATCCGAAGAACCTCGAAGGACGAACAATCATCTCTAGATTTAAAGTGAAGTCAATCAAAGAGTTCAAGTGAAGACTCCTGCTGATGAGGAGACTCATTCGAAAGACAAAGTACCTTCGGAAGAAAAAGTACCTTGAGAAGAACAAATTACCTATAGAAGACCTGTTAAGCTACGGAGTCCTAACACTTGTATTTGTTGGATCTTATGTGCCCAAGACACATACAAGATTAATGTGGTTAGTATGTTATGATCCAATCCGGGTCATACCAAATAACAAGCTAATCAAACGCCAATAAATATTTATTTGTTGATGAGATCATACAAATAAATATTGACACCAATTTAGAAAATGGGTTTTCTAAAACACTGCTTTTGTAAATAATTTGTTCATGAGAAATTATTTGTATCATTATTTATGTAAGTTAAATAATAACATATAATAGTGTGTTAATGTTATAAAATTAAAAGAGGTTTTAATTTTATAAACTTATTGGTTAAAAGAGTGCAAGTTTTATAAAAATTGAAATGGGGGGAACCCATTTTAAATCCATTTTTGGCCGCCCAAGGGTTGCCCCTCCTTGGGATTACATGTCTTGTTTTAATACAAGACTTTAATCCTTTCTTGCACTCAACCAAACTAACACTCTCTCTCACACACACAATTGCAAGAACACTCTCCTAACAAGCTAAAATTCCAGATCTAAGGCAAAAAGGTTGCTGAAATTTCGTTTTTGAAGGAGGCATAGAAAGAGGGTTTTGGTGTTGCACTCCCTAACAAGTTAGGTGTTTGCAAGAGCTTGTGGGTATACAAGCTTGAGGACTTCTCCTTTGGAGGCTAGACATTCAAGAAGCATCATGACCTCTTCTCATCCATACAACATCCTGTTGTTCTTGAAAGGTGGTTTCAAGAACACCCTTTGGTTGTTCTTTTCGTTTTGTTAGCATTTCATTTCACATACATAAGATCCTTGTTCATGGGTTCTGTTTTGGTTTAAAATGGTTCAAATTTTCACATTGTTAAACCCACTTTTAACACCTTACATCCGCTGCATTTTGTAGTTTAAATGGTTAAACTAGCTTTGATAAACATGTAACAAAACCCAACAATGGCATCAAGAGCCGATTATGTGGAATATTTGCTACAAAAGTCCTTGAAAAGTTAGTTTTCATAGACTTTTTCAATCCATTAGGGGCTGTTTTGTCATGGATGAATGAATCCCTTATGTTTCAAGGTTTTACCTTACATGCTTTAGTATAAACCTTGAAAGATTTACATCAAATGGTTGAATATTTTGTTTGGACTAAACCCTAAGTTTTGGTTCGTGTGGCCAAAACTTTGAGGTTGAAAAGGGGTTCATGGTAGTTCTTGTATATTGTATATGATACATATTTTGGTGCATAACATAGCCTTGACCTTATGTCTTTTGGATTTGGTTGGTTGTGATTTTTTCATGTTGGTTTTGTTCTTGAAAGAGTTGTAATATTTGTGTTTATATTTTGGGTTGTAATTTATTTATTCATTGGTTATGTAATAAATAGATTAGGTGCATTTCTTTTAATATAAAAATTGTATTAGGATATGATTTTGTAAAAGAAGATGCACAAGATAAAGACCTAAAGAAGGACACAAAAGACATGGACACTTGAAGCATTTGGATGCGGATTCAAGTGGGAGTTCATGGACACATTTTGATGTGTCATTGTTAACCCTTAGGAAAGACCTAACGGCAACACTTGTCATGGAAAACAAGTGTATTCAACTTAGTGGCTATGGTTATGCACTTGTGAGTGTATGATTATGCTTGTTTGGTTGTTTGTTTTATGGTTGTTTGATATTTGGATATGCATAACAAACTTATTAACAAACATAGCAAGCTGAAAATTGATGGTTCTTTATCATTAAGAGATTAATAAAAGGTTCATAAAAAGATTAATGATTTTAATAAAAGGGGTTTTATTAAAAAGTGAACCATAGGGTACCATGTATTTGAAAGCATGCAAATACAAGGTACATAGAGTTTTCTAAACTAGAATTATGAAAACTTAAAATTTCTTTTATAAAAAAGTTTAACACCATCCTTTTGCACAACATGAGTCACTTGGAATCTCCAAATGGGATAAAGGTCACCTAACCATTTTGAGCGAACTTGTGATTTGAGGTGAGGATACCATATTTGTGGGATAAAGGTCACCTAACCACTTATGTTGGAAAACTCTCATGTGTGTGGAAGTAGGGTTACTTGATTTGCAAACCATGTTAATGGATCGCCTACAATGTGGTTTACAAAGGGTGTTGATGGAATAAACATGCCGAATATACATATGATGTTCAAAGTCGATCCCATACCTCTAGAAGTTGCAAAGGGTTGCAATTGTCAAAATGTTGACTACCTTGTTAATTTAAATAATGGGATAAAGGTCACCTAACCATTATTTAAATGTAAAATTGGATTCTAGAATTTAAAAATTGTGTAAGACACTAAAAGTGATTTAATTATTAAAATATGATAATATTAAAAATACTAAAATTAAACTTTGCTAAATTTTGTAGATGGCCACCAACAACAACTAAAATAATGATATCCCATCCGCTCACTCACTATCACTAATGACCATTCTCTAAAAGGAGCGTCTAAACCTTAATAATTTTATAGATTGGTTTCGAAACTTGAGAATTGTTCTCAAGCAATAGAAACAATCGTATATTGTAGACGATCCGAATCCCGATCAACCTAATGAGGATGATGAGGAGGCCTATAATAATTGGGTGAAATACACCGAGGACTCGGTCTAAGTGTCTTGCCTCATGTTGGCAAGTATGACTCGGATCTCCAAAAGGATTATGAACATCATGGAGCGTACGACATGATTACCCAGTTGAAGGAAACGTTCCAACAACAAGCAAGGGTAGAGTGCTTCGAAACAGTTCGAGCACTCAATGCATGTCGTATGGATGACACCCAATCAGTTTCATCTTATGTACTTTAGATGAAAAGCCATGTTGACCACCTCGAAAGGCTGAATTGTCCCGTCTCAAAAGAGTTGGCTATGGATTTGATCCTCAACTCTTTATCAAAAAGGTTTGACAACTTTGTTATGAATTATAAGATGAAGGGGTGGGACAAGAACATAAGTGAGCTTCACTCTATGCTCAAAATTGCCTAGGCAACCGTGGGTAAAAAGGTTTTACCTGTTCTCACCATCAATGAAGGTGGGAACAAGAAGAGGCCTCACCCCACACCCAAGGCAACTGTTGCCAAGGGTAAGGGTACGTCAAGGGTAAGGGAAAGGGAGTGGTAAGAGTGCCACCACCAAAACAAACAGAGAAGAAGCAAAAGGTTGCTTCAAATGACCCATGCTTCAAGTGTGGGGAGATTGGACATTGGGCAAGAGATTGTCTAGTCCATCTCAAAGAGTTGCAAGCTAAGAAGGATGCCGGGCAAACCTCATGTACAATTTTCATGATTCATATTGATTTAAGTTTAATATCCTCTAACACATGGGTATTGGATACCGGATGTGGAACTCACATTTGCAACTTATTGCAGGGGTTCAAAAGAAGTAAGGACTTCAAGAAAGGGGATGTTAGCCGCTACATGGGGAATGGGGCAAAAGTTCAAGTTGAAGACCGAGTTGACTACATTTTATGCTTCCAAATGGTTTGGAAGCAATTTTAAACAACATTTTGTATGCTCCTAGTTTGACTAGGAACATTATTTCTCTTGCCCAATTAAGACAATATGGTTATGTTTTAACATTATGCTCCTAGTTTGACTAGGAACATTATTTTTGTTGCCCAATTAAGACATATTTTACTTGTTAAGACACAAAGATGAAGGTTTTGAAATGTTCAAAATCCTCCAGAATGAAGTAGAAAATCAACTCAATAAGAAAATAAAAATTCTCCGCACCGATAGAGGAGGTGAATATCTAAATGATTATTTTAGAGATCATCTTAGAAGTTGTGGTATTGTCTCACAACTATCTCCACCTGGAACACCACAACACAATGGTGTGTCCGAGAGAAGAAATCGAACTCTATTGGATATGGTTAGATCTATGATGGCTAGAAGCACATTGCCTGTATCATTTTGGGGTTTCACTTTGCTCTCTTCGGCCCGTATTTTGAATATGGGCCCAACCAAGAAAGTGGAAAAGACACCTTTTGAAATATGGCATGGAAGGGTTCCATCTCTATCATATCTAAAGGTGTGAGGTTGTGAGGCTTATGTAAAGACTCCCACCATAAACAAGTTAGAAAGCCATTCCACTAAGTGTATCTCCATTGGATATCCTAGAGATTCTATGGGATATTATTTCGTTGATCCATGGGAACAAAAGGAGTTTGTTGGCAAGAAGGCTAAGTTTTTAGAAGCCAAGTTCCTTATGGAAGGAACTAGCAGTAGAATAGTGGATCTTGAAGAGGATCAAGAACCACAAACTGATACACGTTTGGTTAGCACTAATACTTAACATGAGGATGTTGAGGATGATGAAAATACACACAAAACGTTCGCAGATCTGGTAGGACTAGTAATCAACCTAAAAGATATGGATTTTTCGTAGATGGATGCTAGGTGGTAGATTCTGATGAACCGACCACTTATCATGATGTAATGTCCAATTTGGATTATGACAAATGGCTTGAAGCCATAAACGTTGAGATTCAATCCATGTATGACAACCAAGTGTGGGACTTGGTTGTACCACCTCTTAACTCCAAGGTAGTTGGAAGTGGTTTTCAAGAAGAAAACCAATATGCATGGAAACTTCTACTAGTGGGATTATCATCAGTTTCCTAGTATTGTATGTCGATGACATTCTACTATTTGGAAATGACATTCCAACCTTGGAGGGTGTAAAAGCCTGGCTTGGAAGCTGTTTTTCCATTAAGGATCTTGGTGAAGCCACCTATATTTTGGGAACAAAGATCTATAGGGATAGATCAAGGAGGTTGATAGGTTTAAATCAAAGTGCATACGTTGATAAGATCTTAAAAAGGTTAAAGATAGAAAACTCTAAGGTATGGTACCAATCCAAAGAGGAAAGATATTGAGTAAGAGTCAATGTCCAAGCTCAAAGGATGAGCAAGATAAAATTAGGGAATCCCGTATGCATCTGCCATAGGATCCATCATGTATGCAATGATATGCACTAGGCCGAACGTGTTATGCGCCTTAAGCATGACAAGCCGATATCAGCAAAATCCTGGAATACTCACTGGATGGTTGTTAAGAACATACTTAAGTACCTAAGGAGGATCAAAGATATGTTCCTAATCTATGGATCTGGTGAGGAGGAACTTGTAGTAAAGGGTTACATGGATGCGAGTTTCCAAACTGATCGGGATGACTCACGATCACAATCGGGGTACATTTTCATCTTGAATAGAGGAGCAGTCTCTTGGAAGAGCTCTAAGAAACATGTGGTGGAATTATCAACTAGAGAGTCAGAATATATCATCGCTTCGCTAGTAGCTCAAGAAGCTGCATGGTTAAAGAAGTTCATTGCCAATCTAGGGGTGGTCCCTTCCATTCAGGACCCCCTAGAAATTCTTTTTGATAACGAGGGTGTGATTGCTCAAATCAAGGAACCCCGTGCACATCAAAAGACTAGGCACATTGAATTGATATTCAACTACTAAGGGATGATGTTGAAAAAGGAAAGATATGTATTCGCAAAGTTCACACGGATCAACACATTTCGGATCCACTCACGAAGCTTCTTGAAAAGACAAAGCATGAAAAGTCATAGTTGTGCCATGGGACTTCAATATTCTAGTGATTGGATTTGATCCTCAATCTTGTATTTAGATATTGTAACCCTTTATTACTTGAATGAATTATTTGGTTATAATGGTTCAACTAATATTCCTATTTTACATGTTTAAAATCCATGAGTAAATCATTTACTCAAAACGTTCGTAGTCGTTCATACTTGTGGGAACAAGTATGAGGGTAAGACTATTATGAACTTGGATTGTTAGATATTCATATGGATGAATATAGAGCAAGGATTGCTCCCAAGGTTCATAGATATTTGTGGGATACAAATATTGGGATGACCAGCATCTTAAATATTACTACATGGAATCTTTTGATTGATCATAAGTAAATTTGAGCGAAGGTGAACATCATTTGGTATCCTCTTACCTGAGATACATATTGGGTCTTGATATTTACTGAATATTATACTCTGACTTAGTTCTTCGTTGTTCGGAAACATGGCAGTACATAAGGCTGAATTCAAGTATAATACAAGGTGACTGTGAGAGACGTATGTAGTCAAGATGAGATTTGCCCCTCTTATTCGTTCAGAGTAAGATGTCTGGGGCCTGACAAAGTTAAATCAATGGAGAATGATCACTCTGTGTCTCTCGGATTTAACATGACATCCGTGACAAAAGGATAGATGATTGATTCACCTAAAACAATTCGAGTAAAGTACTTGAAGGGGATGATGTTATTGAATGGTAGTTAGTCATACGTATTAAGGGTAGTGAACCGTTGTTAGGCTGTATTTACTACTTGCATCAATCTTCTATGAATCTTGTGCAAGTGGAAGATTGTTGGATCTTGTGTGCCCAAGACACATACAAGATTGATGTGGTTAGTACATTATGATCCAAGCGGGTCATACCCAATAACAAGCTAATCAAACACCAATAAATATTTATTTGTTGATGAGATCATACAAATAAATATCGACACCAATTTAGAAAATGGGTTTTCTAAGACATTACTTTTGTAATAGAACAAATTATATGAATAACTTGTTCATGAGAAATTATTTGTATCATTATTTAAGTAAGTTAAATAATAACAATAATAGTGTGTTAATGTTATAAATTAAAAGAGGATTTAATTGTATAAACTTATCGGTTAAAAGAGTGCAAGTTTTATAAAAATTGAAATAGGGAGAACCCATTTTAAATCCATTTCCGGCCGCCCAAGGGTTGCCCCGCCCTGGGATTGCATGTCTTGTTATAATACAAGACTTTAATCCTTTCTTGCACTCAACCAAACTAACACTCTCTCTCACACACACAATTGCAAGAAAACTCTCCTAACAAGCTAAAAATATCAGTTTTAAGGCAAAAAGGTTGCTGAAATTTTGTTTTTGAAGGAGGCATAGAAAAAGGGTTTTGGTGTTGCACTCTCTAGCAAGTTAGGTGTTTGCAAGAGCTTGTGGGTATACAAGCTTGAGGACTTCTCTTTTGGAGGGTAGACATTCAAGAAGCATCATCACCTTCTTCTTATTCATACAACATCCTCTTGTTCTTCAAAGGTAGTTTCAAGAACACCCTTTGGCTGTTCTTTTCGTTTTGATAGCATTTCATTTCACATACATATGATCCTTGTTCATGGGTTTTGTTTTTGGTTTAAAATGGTTCATATTTTCAAATTGTTAAACCCACTTTTAACACCTTATATCCGCTACGTTTTGTAGTTTAAATGGTTAAACTAGCTTTGATAAACATGTAACAAAACCCAACAGTATTTAGATAATAGAAGTGTTACAAGTCAACAAGTCAACACGTCAACAAGAAAGTTATGCAAATCACAAGAGATTCGGTGTTTCCTTAACTGAAAGACACATGCCTATATATATGGATCCTAGGTTTCATATCAATAGAAGAACACGAACACACGAGCAACCAAAGAAAAAACCCAAACATCACATCAATTCACATAAACATCAACCCTAGCAGTCGTCACATCAACATCAACACATTCAAAGCATTTATTGTTTATGTCATTCATTATTTATTCATCTGTAAATATTAATCAATTTTAATGAAGTACATTTGAATCAAATCCTGTTTGCTTATTAATTGTGTTCATGTCATTGTGTTTGTCATAATCATTAATAAAAAACTATTAAACAAGGTTAATGTTGATTCTGCAAACATTAACTTGATTTTCTTTAACACTGATAATTCCTGATTGTGATCCTGGGATTCACAGGTGGTATCAAAGCGAGGTGCTGATTGATTTAGATCAATTGATCAATCAGTCTTAATAGTGTTTAATTGTTTGCTTGTTTAACTAGATTTGTTAGTTTATGCTAATTAGATCTACTTGTTTCAAGCATATCATTTTTGTGTGAATCAATTAATACAATGAATTGTCTTTGAGCAAGTACTATTTAATTGACTGATTAACTTAGATCAATATTCAAATCATTGAATAATAGATCTGGGTTATGATTGACATTCATCAACTGTTCAAGTTTATTTGAACAAATACATTAACAAAATCCTTGATTGATAATTAATTATCATTAAAAGGATAGACTGATTTGTGACCATAATTGCTTAATTTTTTTGTTGATTAAGTTTTGTCAGTAATTAGTTCATCAACTAAAATATACTCTTCAATAGTTAAAATCTTAGACTTTAACAAAACATGAGTAACTTTGGTGGACATGATACCAGCCTCCAAAGTTGGAAACAAAAACATATTTTAAATTCTAGAAAATCAAGTTCAGGAATCATATGAAATATATAGATTCTGACTTATTTGTGTCAATAACTAAAGGTTCGCACATTCCACCCACTCTTGGGCCAGATTGTAATGATAATAATCAATCTACAAGTACAAAAGACCAGTCACCTGATGATATTAAGAAGGTCAAAGTTGATAGTAAAGCATACAACTTGCTTAGTATGACTTTAACTAAAGAAATATTAATCAGGTGTGAGAAATACAAAACAACAAATTCCTTGTGGAAGATACTTCATACACTCTGTGAAGGGAGTGATGAAATTAGAAGCATTAGGAAGGACACCCTACGTTCACAATATGAAACCTTTCATCCTATTGAGGGTGAATCAATTCCTAAGCAATTCCATAGATTTATGCAACTGGTAATAGAGAAGAATATCTTGGAGTTTAAATATACAAATGCGGAATTAAACAAAAAGATGCTCCATACTTTGCATGAAAGTTGGAAGCAAACAATCTGTGTCCATGTTCAAGAATATCATTGACCTCAAATCAACTGATTTAGATACATTGGTAGCTAAAGTTGAGGCACTTGAAATGGATGAAAAATCAAGAAACAAGAGTGTGAGAACACATGTCTCACCCGATCACTTTAAAGAAACAAATAGTGCTCGAAGTGCCTTTATTTCCAACAATGATAATGTTAGGATCAGTGATTTATGTTTGATTAATTAGAGTAGATTGCAGCGGAATCGAACAATGAATTAGACAATTAGCAAGAACTCAATTGATATTCAATGGAATAATACACGGTTATAGAGAAAGAGAGAATTCTGCAAAAGGAATATTTCATTCAAATGCTTTCGTGGTGGCTGAAAGTCACACGTTACAATTAGGTCAACATTCCTTATATAAGGAATATGACGTCTGCTGATGTCACTTGACAGTGACATCTAACAGAATTATACAAACAACTAAAACTATGCAAACTACTGAGAATGTTCTCTGATCACGTCTCAGAGAATGCTAAGTACAAGAACATAAAACTACTGAACTAAAACTACTGAAACTATAAACTACTGAAAGGTAAATTACAAGTACTGAAAAGGAAAACCATCACAACTACTGAAGTTAATAACTTCAGCTGTTGTGACAACTACTCATCACTCTGGTCTTCAGTCTTTGTCTTCAGTGTTTGTTCTTCAGACGTTTATTTCAGACGTTGTCTTCAGCTGATAGCTTCAGACTTTGTCTTCAGTACTTTACTTTCAGACTTTGTCTTCAGTAGAAATCTTCAGATCTTGTCTTCAGACTTTGTCTTCAGACCTTGTAATCAGCTGATGTCTTCCGCTGTTGTGATCTTCTTCAGCAGTTGTAATGTCTGTGGGACTTGGAGGTTTTTCTGATCAGGCTCATTGGTTCTTTTGGTCCAACAAACTCCCCCTGAACCAATGCAGCCAAAACCTTTAAGTGTATTGATGATCCCACTTATTCTTTGGCAGAAACACCCTCTTGATCAGCTTCAGAGGTAATCATGTAAGCACAGGCCGGGAAAAGGTTTCTGATCTTTTGATTGGCTAAGTGTGGAAGGCAACTCTGTCTTGAGGAAACTAGACACAGAGTCTTGTCCTAACCATGAGACCTAATTCCCATTGATGAGTCTGTAAGACTCTCTTGCATAGGCCTCAAGGAGAACAACTTGTTCCTCCTTGGTGAGTTCTTCTGCTTCTCCCTCAAAGAAGAACTCATGGCCATAATATTCAGACAGATACCTTACTGTCTTACCATTCTTCAACTCAACAGTTGTGATCTCTCTGTATGCGAATTCATCTGGAGGAGAGCCTTCTAACAAAAACTGGAGTTCACTCTTTTGAATATCTTCAAGTCTCTTGTATAACAGCCCTTTCTTGATCATTTTGTTCTCAAGTAGAGATTGAGGGGTTGTCTTTGAGTTGTGTGCTCTCTTGAATTCTTCTATAATCTCCCAAGGTGAGACTACCATAGCCAACATAATTGCAGCATTCAAAGTCTTTTTCACTTGGCCAGGATATCTACTTGGTATGTTCTTCTTGTGTATTGTGGAACTTACCCTGGGGTTTGGCCAAATCCTCACTCTTTCTCTTTGATGTTGGAATGTATGCCTAACAGTGTACAACCTTAGAGCTTGTTTCTTCATTGCTTGAATAGATGAGGACTGAGGGAAGTCCTTGTCAACCATTTTAAGAAATTGCTGATCATGCTACTTCTGCTGTTCTACTTCTTTAATCTTCACTTTCACCATTTGCATTTGCAAGTCAGGTGTGATCATCTGTTGACTTCTAGACTCAGGTTTTTTAAGTTTGAGAACAACAGAGATTGGCAGACTGTCTTCATTCTCATCCTCTTCTTTTTCTTCTTCTTTTACCCTCAACACCCTTCTCCTCCTTCTGGGTGTATCACTGGGTGTGGTTTGAGATGGTTTTTGGGGTAATGGAATTGGTTTTGTGGGTTGAGTTGTGGGTGGTTTTGGTTGAGGGATAGAATTGGCAGATTTTAGAGATGATTGCTTTGAGGGTTGTGTTTGAGTAGGAGTATGAGAAGACTGATCTAGCAATTTAGTGGTGAGTTTTTTTGAGAGCTTTGCCATCTCAATTCTCTTCCCAGCACCTGCTTCATCCAGTGCTTCGATGATCAACCCTTTGTTGTAGCTTCCAGCAGAACAGATTTTCTTGGTTATCTCTAAGATACTGTCTCTGGACCAAGACTTCATCTCTATCAATGATCTTCCTAGATATTTGGCAATAAACCTGATCATAATCTCCAACCTTTCCCTATCCATAACACTATAACTAGCCCATTTGCTTGAATTTCAGTTATCTCCAGCCTTCTCATCTCAACATCTAAGGTGGCTGTGTCATGACCCTGTCTGAAGAGCTGATCTATTATTTTGTCCATAATCTGCTGTGAGCTTCATCAGCTTCTTTGACTAGATCTTCTAAGGAATTTTCTCCATCAGACTTTGACTCAGCATTTCTCTTCCTTTTGTAAGTGATCAGCTGATCTTTCTGCTCTTGTCTGTGCTAAGCTCTTGCACTGTGATCAGCTATTTCTCTGAGATCAGTTCTTGTTCTTTCTTCAACTCCTTTTCTTTTTTTGGTTCTTTCTCATTTTCTACTCTCTCCTTTTCCTTTCTTTCACTGCCTTAGACTTAGTAGTCTCCCCCTTTTTGGGTGCATTCGGATCAGGAGCTTGAAAGACAGAAAGTGACTTGTGAACAACATCATCAAGGAGTGTTTGGAGATTTGAGGAGATCCTCTCATCAAGGGCTTTATATACTATCTTAGTGATGATGGGAGTGATGAGAGGTAAGGAGCTTTGAAAGGTTGCAACCATCTGCTCAGAGGGGTTCTGTCCCTGAGAGGTGGTGCCAAAGCAGTGGCTGGTGGCTTAGGTAAGTGTATTGGCTATGTGTTTGGTGAACCTTCAAATGAAGGTGCCATCTATTTGTTTATTGGGGCAGATGGGCTTTTATCCTGAGACATTTTGGCTAGCAGTTCTTTAAGTCTGCTCACCTCAGTCTCTAGGATTGTGTTATGGGCTAAGACATCAAAGAAAAAGCCCCGGTCATCATCAGTCTTTGCTGAATCATCTGATCTCCTGATTAAAGAAGGATGTACATGTCGTGAGTGTAGATCAGTATATGCATGTGCCCCTTGTTCTTGGTTCTAGGGACTTCCTGCCTCTGGACTTTGTCCTTCATTGGCAGTTGCCTCTGGTGATGTTGGACCAAAAGAACCAATGAGCCGGATCAGAAAAACCTTTAAGTCCCACAGACGTCACAACAACTACTGAAGACCACAACAGCTGAAGACAACAGCTAATTACAAAGTCTGAAGACACAAGTGCTGAAGACAAAGTCTGAAGACACAAGTGTTGAAGACAAAGTCTGAAGACACAAGTGCTGAAGACAAAGTCTGAAGACACAAGTGCTGAACACAAAGTCTGAAGACACAAGTGCTGAAGACACAAGTCTGAAGACAAAGTCTGAAGACACAAGTGCTGAAGACCAAAGTATCAGACGTTGTCACAACAGCTGAAGAGGTCTTCTTCAGTAGTTGTGATGGTTTACCTTTCAATAGTTTTCTTTGTTTCAGTATTTGTAAAACAACTAAAGAGTATGTTCTTCAGTTGTTATAGTTTCAATAGTTTCTTTTCAGTAGTTGTAATAATAGTTAACACTTAGCATTTTTGTAAGAAGATGTCAGCTGTTTGACATCTTCAGTAGTTGTGTTAACTATCAGTAGTTTGTGATAAATTCTGTTAGATGTCACTATCAAGTGACATCAGCAGACGTCACATCTCTTATATAAGAGGTGTTGACCTAATTGTAATTGTGACATTCCGTTACCACGAAAGCGAATATGGATAAAATATCATTTGCAGAATTCTCTGTCTATAACCGTTTTTGTTCTTCATTGAATATCTCTTGGTTCTTGTGAATTGGCTAATTCATTGTTAGAATTCCGCTGCTATACTCTCTAATCAATCAAACGTAGATCACTGATCCTAACAAGTGGTATCAGAGCAGGTTAATCATGATTGATCTAACAATTGATCATTGAAACTGCTAATTGATATCTATGTTTGATTGAATTAGCATATTTGCAAGAACTGGTTATAGATTATTGAATTTCTGACGCTTTTGTTCATTTATTTTGAGATCTCTCTTGGTTCAATTGGTTGTTGTGTTTTTGTTCTAAATCTGTTATAGCTTAATTGAATTTGATTGAATCTGAGATGACTACTCCGTCTAATGATCCTCACAATACCGGTTCCTCAACCAAGCCCCCGATGCTGGTTAGGACCAAGTATAACATATGGCAGCGAAGAATGCTTCATCACCTGTCTGTTAACAGTTCAGGTTGGTGGACATCTGTGGTTCATGGACCACATAAGCCTATGGTGAACAATCCGGAAACCAATCAATTGGTTTCGAAGAAGAAGGAACAATACTCTGATGAAGATCGGAAACTGTTTGACATTGATGCTAAAGCCCATGGAATTCTGGCCATGGCACTGCCTAATGAAATCTATTCAGGGCTTATGTATCATGAAACTGCTCATGATCTCTGGAATGCCCTGAAGGAACAATTTGGTGGCACAGATGAGGTCTTAGCAAACAACAGAGAAATCCTTGCCAACAATATGAGACATTCTCTCATAGAAAGGGTGAGACACTGACTCAATAGTTTGAGCGTTTTTCCTGCTTGATCTCTGAGCTGAAAATGGTGAAACAGGAATACACCAACAGCCAGATGAATAACAGGTTCCTCAGATCACTGCCTGAGAGATGGGACACATACACTATTGTCCTACGCTTCCAGTGCAAATCTGGATAGCCTATCTCTCACCCAACTTCATGGGAAACTGCTTACATTCAAAAGAGATATAGAGCAGAAAAGGAAACTGTCCTCATCAGGAAAGCTCACTGATGACTTTGTACGAGGAAATACTGCCTTGGTTGGTCATGAGTCAGAATATGCTGCATCTGAAAGCAATTATGATGAGCATATTGATTTCTCTTCAAATAGTTCTCATCATGCATTTGTGGTATTGAGAGTCATTCTGGCAGTAATAGTGACAATCTATGCTTCATCATGGATGATTGAAAGGAATAGCTGATGATGATCTAGAAGAGATGGATATTCTGAGCCAAATGGCATTGATTAATATCAGATCTCAGAAGTTCTACAAGAGAACTGGCAGGAAATTTCCTGGACTCTCTGGCAAAACCAAAGTTGGTTTTGACAAAGTAGTTGAGGTGTCACAAATGCCAATGGCTGGGACACTTTGCAAGAGAGTGTAGATCAACTGGATCTAACTCTTCTACACCCTTTGTGACTTTTCCTAGTACTAGTCCACAAAACAGAGGGCAACATCCTGCTGGTTTTGGTCATCATTCACACCCTAGATCTCCTGCATACTTTGTCCCCCAGGGTCCAATGTCATATCCTGTACCCTGCTACTACTTGCCTCAGTCTAATCCAGTTCAAGCTCCATTTCACAATAATCACCTACATTGCCTGAACCTCAACCTTCCCAATTCATCAACAAATTCAACCTCAACAACACAGCTTCTTCCCCCCAGGAGTTGTTGACTGGAGCAGTTTACTAGATGATTTGGGTCATGAACAACTGTTCACTGGTGCTGGTCAACATGGTGGTGACAGTCCTTTGGAAATCTAGCTCTTATGGCTTTGGATTCTACTGATACTTCATCCTCTAATGCCTTCACATAAAGGTATCATAGGTATCCTCTGAGGCAAAAGCCAAACTATGTTCTGAATCATGCATAGCCGCATTTGCATCTATTAGAAAAGCAAATGTAGCTTAATCAACAAGAACATTGAGCTAGAACAAATAATTTCCAAAAGCAAAGATGAATTTGAGTGTGCTTAATGATAAGAATGATGAGATTTACAAACTTAAATGTCAAATAACTGATGATAAGTCTAGAGAAGAGATACTTCTAGAGAAGTATAAAGATCTCAAGGAAACCCTTGCAGTCACCCAGGTAGAGGTGATTGATGGGTACAATCATGCAAAGGTTTTGAAATGCTTCTTAGTAAGCAATCTGCTTCCAATGTGAAGTTTGGCATTGGTTACAATCACACTGCTCCACCTACAGATTACCCCCAAAGCAGAGGTAGAATCTGATGGTTAGAGCAATAACCAATCATTTCATCATGTGATCTACTTTCTGATACAGCACCCTCAGAAGTAGAAGTCAGCACTAAGCCCTCTCATAACCTATTAGCTGATGTTGATGGTTCCACTGCTGACACTCACATGATCAATGAGTTGATCAACTCAGGAGTTAATTCTGATAGTCCTGAAAGGACTAGAGAGCAAGATTAACACTGAAGTTCAAACTCCAACTACTGTCAGTACTGAAAAGAAGAAAACTGTAAGTAGAAAGAGTTTGAAGACTACTAAAGAGGAAGTCAAGAAAGCAAACATGCTTCAAAGTACTGAAGAGCAAGTCTTCAGTAGTTTCATCCTCTTTAGTGATGATCAACATAAGATGAAAGAAACCATGTGAAGTATGTGGCTTGTTCAATCATCTTACAGATGATTGTGGTACAAAAGAGGATCCAAACTCAAACGTGAAGAGGAAATTAAAGAGAAAATGGTTAAATTAAAACTGAGTTTGAGACCACATTTGTATGGCAACATCAAATCCTGTAACCCTAAGTCCATAAAGAAATCCAAAAAGGAAGGGGTTAAACAGGTAACAACTGAGATTGCTCAAAAGAAGAAGGTGAACATAGGAACTTATCAAACTCCAAATGCCAATGTGTCTGATGAGCTGAAAGCTTTATCACAAAATCAGAACACCTGGTTATGATGGTTCAACATCTATTGGGAAGAGTTAACCAATTAGATGTTCCTATGTTGACACCACAGAAAAGGAGGTCCAAGCCAAAGGATTCCTCTTCTTCACCATCTCTTCCTCTCAGGGTGTTGTTTCCATCAAACCCGTTAGTTTACCATCTGTTGATGAGAACAGGCCCAAAACCAAAAAGGTTTGGGTCTCCAAAACTAGCTGAATGTTTATAATTGCAGGGTTCTTCAACATGCCAAAGTAGCATCTGGTATGTAGACAGTGGGGGATCTATGCACATGACTGGGAATAACTCTCTTCTTCTTGACTACTCTCAAGGAAAGAAGGGGTTTGTTTCTTTTGCAATGATGCTAGGGGTACATCATGGTAAAGGCTTGTCTCCAAGGGAGAATAAAGTTTGATGATGTTAATCATGTGGAAAATCTCAAGTACAATCTCTTGAGTGTCAGTCAAATGTGTGATAAAGGCCATGTTGCTCTTTTCACCGGTCAGAACTGTAGTATTCTGTCATCCAAAGTTGGCATTTGATTGATAAGGTGTTGGATGATCACACTCTCCTGAGAGCCAACAGGACGGAAGAGTGTATGCCTTAGATCTTTCCAAGAAAATAGATCTCAGAGGCAATCCTTGCCTATTTTCCAAAGCCTCTTCTCAAGAATCTAAACTGTGGCACAGAAGGCTGGGTCATGTTAATTTCAAAAACATGAATCAGCTGATCCCCAATAGTTTAGTCAGAGGCTTACCATAAAGGAGTTCCACTGTGATGAAACCTGCACTGCTTGTTTTAAGGAAAACAGCACAAAGTCTCATTCCCTCCTATTGAAGCCTAAGTCCACTGCCTGCTTGCAACTACTGCATATGGATCTATTTGGTCCTGAGAGCGATGAGCATGGCAAAGAAGAAATCTGTCTAGTAATTGTGGATGATTATTCCAGATTTGTATGGACTTTCTTTCTACATTCAAAGGATGAGGTTGCTCAGAAGATTATTCACTTTGTGTTGTATGTTGAGAAGCAGTATTCCCTTTCAGTCAAGTGTATAGGAGTGACAATGGACTGAATTCAGAAACCATACACTTGATGACATCTATCTTTCAAAGGGAATCAAAAGGCAGTTTAGCATCCCACGGACTCCAGAACAAAATGGAGTAGTGGAGAGGAAGAACAGGACCCTAATTGAAGCGGCAAGGTCCATGCTGGCTGACTCTGGTTTGCCACTGACCTTTTGGGCTGAAGCTGTTAATACAGCTTCCTATGTGCAGAATAGAGCCTTAGTAAATCAGAGGTGATGAAGACTCCATATGAAGTTCTTCATCACTTGGCTCCTCTAATTATTTTTTCAAAGCATTTGGGTGTCCCTATTTTATTCTCAACACAAAGGATCAACTCCAAAAATTTAATCCTAAGGTGGATGCAGGGTATTTTGTTGGTTATTCATCTACTTGCAAGGCATACAGAGTCTTCAACTGCAGAACAAAGATAGTTGAAGAGACTTTGCATGTGAAGTTTAATGAATCTCCTATGGACAAGATTCCACAAAACCCTGTGGAGTTGTTTGATTTGGACTACTGCAATATGTTCCTTATCAACCTCAGCTGTTGCAGATCATGTGGATAAATCATCTTCTGCAGCATGTCTTCCACCTGGTGGTATTGATGATGATGATATAACATCAATAATCACCTATTCAAGTTTAGTGACCAACTGCCTGTGTTTGCTAAATTGATGTTCCTGTAGCTTCAGCAGTTCCATCCACAACAAATGCTAATGAGATCTCTGTTTCCTCTACATCTTTTGAGTTACCATCTAATTCTTGGTTTCAAGAGTCCGCATCAACATCTGCTGCTGCTGAAGGTCCTACAAACACTTTCATAGATCTTATTGTTTATCAAGAACTGAAGATCACCCAATGTCTCAAATTATTGGTGATATCAATGCTGGAGTTTCAACAAGAAGTCAATTGTCTAACTTCTGCTTCTATGCTCTCTTCATCAGTCAGCTAGAGCCAAAGAACTATCATGTTGCTTTGAGAGACAATGGTGGGTTGAAGCCATGCAGCTTGAGCTACTTTAGTTCAAGAAACAACAAGTGTGGAACTGGTTCCTCTTCCCCAGGTAAGTGTGCAATAGGCACTAAATGGGGTTAGGAATAAAACTGATGAAAATGGGCTTATTGTTAAGAACAAGGCTAGACTGGTTGTACAGGGGTTTTCACAAGAAGAAGGTATGTTATGAGAAACCTTTGCCCCTATCCCGACTAGAGGCAATTAGATTGTTTTTAGCCTATGCTGCATTCCACAATCTTAAAGTTTTTCAAATGGATGTCAAAAGTGCATTTTTATATGGTAAAATAAGGAAGAAGTTTATGTGTGTCAACCACCAGGTTTTGAGGTAATAAACATCCTGAATAGGTGTATAAACTTGATAAGGCTCTCTATGGGTGAAACAAGCTCCTAAAGCTGGTATAGACACTTTCACTTTTCTTCTTAAGAATAATTTCACTAGAGGTTCCATTGATAAAACTTTGTTTATTAAGAAGGTGGATCAGCATAAGCTACTTGTTCAGATTTATGTTGATGAATCATTTTTTTGCATCCTCTGATCCCCAGTTTGTGATTTTTACAACATTAATGAAAAAGAGGTTGAAATGAGTGCAATGGGAGAATTACAGTTCTTTCTCAGCTTGCAAATTAACAAAAGGCTGATGGAACCTTTATTCATCAGTCAAATATACAAAAGATCTTTTGAATAAGTTTGATTTACAACTGTAAGCCTGTTCTACTCCCGTGTGCAACACCACACAACTGGATGCACATCAGAAAGGTAAAGCTGTTGATGAAACACTTTACAGATGTATGATTGGGTCCTTGATGTATTAACAGCTTCTAGACCAGATATTATGTTTGCACATGTGTTTGTGCTAGATTTCAGGCTGCACCTAAAGAGTCTCATTTGATTGCAGTCAAGAGGATATTTAGATATTTGCAAGGTACACCATCTCTAGGTTTATGGTATTCCACTGGACACTCTTGCAATTATTTGCTTTTTCAGATAGTGACTATGCAGGGTGCAAGTTAACTAGAAAGTCAACTTCTGGTGGTTGTCAATTCCTAGGCAACTGTTTGATTTCTTGGCAGAGTAAGAAACAAACATCTTTGCTACATCAACTGTGCAGCCGAGTACATTGCTGCTGCAAGTTGCACTTCTCAGGTACTCTGGCTTCAGAACCAACTTCTGGATTATGGCATTACAGAGACTAAGACTCCATTATTAATGATAGTGCTTCAGCTCTGTGTGTAAAAAATCCAGTCCAGCACTCTAGGACCAAACATATAGAGATCAGACATCACTTTATTTGAGATTGTTTTGAAAAAGGTCTGATTGATCCTAAGTTTGTGCCTAGTGCTGATGAGCTTGCAGATATTTTACTAAGCCTTTGGATAGTTCTACTTCCCAAAACCTTGTGTAAGGCTTGGTATGCTGCAGCTAGAATAAGTGACAACTACTGATGATTTCAGTAATAAGTATTGGTGATCATGGTAACCATGTCACATATAATACTGATGAGTTCTTGCAACCAGTAGTTTTTATAACTACTGAAGGCTAAATGCCAAAACAAGTACTAGTACTTTATCTGTTCTAAACCACTGATGTAGTTACAACTACTGATGGAGTAAACTACTGAAATCAGTACAACAGATAAGTACTGACGTCCTATGAAACACCTAAAGCAGATGCAAAGTTGAGGGAGTAAGTGTTGAGGACAGTGAAACAGATGTAAAGCTAAGATTGACGGACAACAGCTGATGAGTAATTCCTTCAGTTGTTTCTACAACTGCGTTTCAAAACACCTGAAGCGAAAACCATGTCTTCAGTAAGTCTTACAACTACTGAAGACTAACACAGACCAAGCTTCAGCGGTTTACAACAATGATGACAAACCCCATGTCTTCAGTAGTTTAAACTACTGAGCCTAATACCAAGTCATCAGATGTTTACAACAACTGTGACCAAACCAGTCTTCAGTAGTTTCAAAAACTACTGATGAATAACACCCACAGTAGAAGTTGTTTTCAAAATTGCAGTTCAAAACCATGGTCTTCAGTAGTTTATTATGCTGATGCATAAAACCACGACTTCAGATGTTTCAAAGTCTGAAAGGGAAATTACCATGTCAAACAGTCGTTAAAACTAAAAAAAATAATAAACAAATATATGATGACTAACACAACCCTGCAGTCGTTTCTAAAATGTAACATATAAAATATACGACATAATCCTTCAGAGCCTATCTTCTTCAAACCTAGCGTTCATCTCTCCAAAAACCTCTCTCATTAATGGAGACCATGCAGGCAAAACCTGCACACAACGTGTTGGACCAAAAGAACCAATGAGCCTGATCAGAGAAACCTCTAAGTCCCACAGGACATCACAACAGCTGAAGAACCTGATCAGCTGTTCTACAAAGTCTGAAGAATACAACTGCTGAAGTACGTCTGAAGTACTGAAGACAAAGACTGAGACAACAGCTGAAGATCTAAAGTCTGAAGACTTCAACAAGTACTGAAGACAAAGACTGAAGATCAACAGCTGAAAGACAAAGTCTGATGTTCAAGTACTGAAGACATCAGCTGATGTTAACAGCTGATGACAACAGCTGAAGAGGGCTTCTTCAGTTGTTGTGATGGTTTTTCTTCATCAGTAGTTTTCTTTTCTTTCAGTAGTTTGTTACTTTTCAGTAGTTTGTTTCCTTTTCAGTACTTGTAAACAACTGAAGAGGTTGTTCTTCAGTTGTTGTAGTATCAGTAGTTTTATGTTTTTCAGTAGTTGTAAATAAGATGTTTAACACTTAGGAACATTTGTAAGAAGATGTCAGTTGTTGACATCTTCAGTAGTTGTTAAACATCAGTAGTTATAAAACGTTACATGTCACTTTCAAGTGACATCAGCCTACGTCATTCTTTCCTTTATAAGGAAAGATGACTCACCTGTAATCGTGCCTTGAGGCCGACAATCTTAATGCAATATTCCTTTTGTCTGATATTCTCTCTCTATAACAAAATTCTTTTATCGCTTTATATCGAATGTTCTTGCTTGAATTTGTCTAATTCTGAGCTATTCCGCTGCTATATCTGTTCAATCGATTAAACCAAGAGGCTGAGATCCTAACAAATGGTATCAGAGCAGGTTAATCATTGATCGATCTAACAATTGATCATTGAAACTGTTCAATCGCTCTAAGTTTGATCGAATTAGCAAATTCGCAAGGATCTGTTATAGAGATTGAGAGTGTATCGCTTCTGGCCGTTTTATTTGAGGTTCTGTGTGGTTCTGAGCTAAATTTATTGTGATTTTACTTGAATCTGTCTGATTTTCCACAATGACTACTTCTTCGAATGATCCTTTCAATACTGGATCCTCTACCAAGCCTCCGATCTTGGTGAGGAATGAGTATAACATTTGGCAGAGAAGATTGCTCCATCACCTGTCTGTCAATAGCTCAGGTTGTTGGACATCTGTGGTACATGGACCACATAAGCCAATGGTGAATGATCCGGAAACAAACCAGTTGGTTCCAAAAAGAAGAAGGAGCAATACTCCGATGAGGACAAGAAGTTGTTTGAAATCGATGCAAAAGCCCATGGAATTTTGGCTATGGCTATTCCTAATGAGATTTACTCTGGGCTTCTGCATTGTGAGTCTGCTCATGACCTCTGGAAAGCCATCAAAGAACAATTTGGTGGTACTGATGAGGTTTTAGCAAACAACAGGGAAATCCTCGCCCAACAATATGAGACTTTCTCTCATAGAAAGGGTGAGACTCTGACTCAACAATTTGAGCGGTTTTCATGTTTAATCTCTGAATTGAAAATGGTTAAACATGAATATACCAGGAGTCAGATGAACCATAGATTCCTAAGATCACTGCCTGAGAGATGGAACACATATACCATTGTTCTACGCTCAAATGCTGATGTTGATCGCCTATCTCTCACCCAACTTCATGGGAAACTGCTTACATTCGAGAGAGAGATAGAGCAGAAAAGGAAATTGGCTTCATCTGGCAAGCTCACTGAGGATTTTGTCCAAGGGAACACTGCCCTGATTGGACATCAAGAGTCAGAATATGCGTCATCTGAAAGCCAGTATGATGAGCATATTGATTTCTCTACAAACACTTCTGAGCCTGCCTTTGTGAGTGTTGATAGTTATTCTGCTGGTAGTAATAGTGACAATCTATGTTTCATCATGGATGATCTCAAGGGGATTGCTGATGATGACTTAGAAGAGATGGATATTTTGAGCCAAATGGCCTTGATAAATATCAGATCTCAGAAGTTCTACAAAAGAACTGGAAGGAAATTCCCAGGACTCTCTGGCAAAACCAAAGTTGGTTTTGACAAGAGTAAGTTGAAGTGCCATAAATGCCACAGGCTTGGACACTTTGCAAGAGAATGTAGATCATCTGGATCTAACTCTCCTGCACCTTTTGTGACTTTCCCTGGCAATAGTCAACAAAACAGAGGGCAACAACCTGTCAATTCTGGTTATCATCATCAACCACAATCTCCTGCATATTTTGTTCCACAGGGGCCAATGCCATATCCATACCCCTGCTATTACATGCCACAACCAGGCCAGGTTCAAGCACCCACTGCTCAGCAACCACATGCACTCCCTGAGCCTCAACCATCCCAATCTCATCAACCTAATCAACTTCAACAACACAGCTTCTTCACACCAGGAGTTGTTGACTGGAGCAGTTTACCAGATGATGTGTCTGGTAATGAACAACTGTTCTCAGGTGCTGGTCAACATGGTGGTGAGCATCCTTTTGGAAATCTAGCTCTCATGGCTTTGGAATCCTCTGATGGATCATCCTCAAGTACCTCTTCAACACAGGTATCACAGGTATCCTCTGAGGCTAAGGCCAAATTATGTTCTGAAACTTGCATAGCAGCATTTGCCTCTATTAGAGAAGCAAATGTGGCTTTAATCAATAAAAATGTAGAGCTAGAACAAATAATTTCCAAAAATAAAGCTGAGTTTGAGTCTGTGCTAAAAGAGAAAACTGATGAGATTTATAAATTAAAATGCCAAATCTCTGATGATAAGGCTAGGGAGGATGTACTCTTAGAGAAGTACAAAGACCTCAAAGATACTCTTGCTGTCACCCAAGTAGAGTGTGATCGATGGGTACAATCTTGCAAGGGCTTTGAAATGCTTCTTAGTAAGCAAACAGCTTCCAATGTGAAGTTTGGAATTGGTTATAATCACACTGCTCCTCCTACAGATTTTGCTTCAAGAGCAGGAGTAGAATCTGATGGAGAAAGTAATGACCAATCCACCTCATCATGTGATTCACTACTTGATAAAGCACCATCAGTAGTTGAAGTCAGTAGTAATCCCTCTGTGAACCTATCAGCTGATATTGATGGTTCAACTGCTGACACTCACATGATCAATGAGTTGATCAACCCAAGTGTTATCCCTAGAAGTACTGAGGGTACTGGAGAGCAGGGGATAACATCTGGAGTTCAAATCCCAATGACTGACAGCACTGAAGAGAAGAAAACTGTCAGTAGGAAGGATTTGAAGCCTACTAAGGAGTTGACAAGAAGGCAAAAAGTGCTTCTAAACTGCTGAAGAGCAAGTCTTCAGTAGTTTCATCTTCTTCAGTTGATGATCAACAGAAGATGAAGAAGAAACCATGTGAAATATGTGGTCTATTCAATCATCTCACAGATGATTGTTGGTACAAAAAGGGATCCAAACTCAAACAAAAGGAGAAAATTAAAGAAAACTTGGCTAAAATGAAAACTGAGTTTGAGTCCAAGTTTGTACCAGCAGCATCAAATCCTGTTACTCCTATGTCCAAAAAGAAATCTAAAAGGGAAGGAGTGCAACAGGCAACAGCTGAGGTTGCTCAAAAGAAGATGGTGCAACACAAGAACTCATCATCAAACACCAATACCAATGTGTCTGAAGAGCTGAAAGCTCTTTCCCAGAATCAGACACAGCTGGTAATGATGGTTCAACATCTGTTGGGAAGAGTTAACCAACTTGATGGCCCTGTGTTGAAACCCCAGAAAAGGAGATCCAAGCCAAAGGATTCCTCTTCTACACCATCTCCTTCACCTCAAGCTATTGTGTCCAATAAACCTGTTAGTTTACCATCTATTGATGAGACCAGGCCCAAAACCAAAAAGGTTTGGGTCTCCAAAACTAACTGATTGTTTATTAATGCAGGTTTCTTCAACATGCCAAAGTAGCATCTGGTATGTAGACAGTGGGGGATCTATGCATATGACTGGGAACAACTCACTTCTTAATGACTACTCTCCAGGAAGGAAGGGTTTTGTTTCCTTTGGCAATGATGCAAGAGGTTACATCATCGGGAAGGGCTTTGTTTCCAATGGGGAAATAAAGTTTGATGATGTCAACCATGTGGAAAATCTCAAGTATAACCTCTTGAGTGTCAGTCAATTGTGTGACAAAGGCCATGTTGCCCTTTTCACAAGCCAGAACTGCAGGATTCTGTCATCCAAAGTTCTGAGTTTGATTGACAAGGTATTGGATGCTCACACTCTCCTGAAGGCCAACAGGACAGGAAGAGTGTATGCCTTAGATCTTTCCAAGAAAATAGATCTCAAAGGCCATCCTTGCCTATTTTCCAAGGCCTCTCCTCAAGAATCTAATCTATGGCATAGAAGGCTGGGACATGTTAACTTCAAGAACATGAATCAGCTGATACACCATAGTTTAGTAAGGGGAATGCCTATGAAGGAGTTCAAGTGTGAAAACAACTGCACTGCTTGTTTGAAAGGAAAACAGCACAAGGTTTCATTCCCACCTATTGAAGAACCAAAGTCCACTGCCTGCTTACAACTTCTTCACATGGATCTCTTTGGTCCTGTGAGAGTGATGAGCATGGCAAAGAAAAAATACTGTCTGGTAATTGTGGATGATTACTCCAGATTTGTATGGACTTTCTTTCTACATTCAAAGGATGAAGCTGCACAGAAGATCATAAACTTTGTGTTGTATGCTGAGAAGCAGTATTCCCTCTCAGTCAAGTGTATTAGAAGTGACAATGGAACAGAATTCAGGAACAATACACTTGATGAGTTCTACCTTTCCAAGGGAATAAAGAGACAGTTTAGTATTCCAAGAACTCCTGAACAGAATGGAGTTGTGGAGAGAAAGAACAGGACCCTCATTGAAGCTGCAAGGTCTATGTTGGCTGATTCTGGACTGCCATTGACCTTTTGGGCTGAAGCTGTCACACAGCATGCTATGTGCAGAATAGAGTGCTAATAAATCAGAGGTTGATGAAGACTCCATATGAAGTTCTACATCATTTGGCCCCTCTCATTTCATTCTTTAGAGCATTTGGGTGTCCCTGTTTCATTCTCAACACAAAGGATCAGCTCCAGAAATTTGATCCTAAGGTGGATGCAGGGTACTTTGTTGGTTATTCATCAACTTGCAAGGCATACAGAGTCTTCAACTGCAGAACAAAGATGGTTGAAGAGACTCTACATGTCAAGTTCAATGAATCTCCAAAGGACAAGATTCCACAAAGCCCTGTGGAGCTCTTTGATTTGGACATACTGCAATATGTTCCTTATCAATCTCCTGCTGTTGCTCCTGTCAACAGTTCACCACCTGGTGTTACTACTGAAGATGATGATGATAGTAGTAATCACCTCTTCAGGTTTAGTGACCAACTGCCTGAGTCCTCTAAACCTGATGCTCCTGTAGCTCCAGCAGCACCATCCACAACAAATGCTGATGAGATTTCTGCATCCTCAACTTCATTTGAGTTGCCACCATCTTCATGGTTTCAAGAATCTGCATCAACATCTGCTGCTGCTGAAGGTCCTACAAACACTTGCACAGATTTGATTGTTTACCAAGAGCTGAAAAAAACCCAATGTCTCAAATCCTTGGTGATATCAATGCTGGTGTTTCAACCAGAAGCCAGTTGTCCAATTTCTGCTTCTATGCTCTCTTCATCAGTCAGCTAGAGCCAAAGAACTATCATGTAGCTTTGAGAGACAATGGATGGGTTGAAGCCATGCAGCTTGAGCTTCTTCAGTTCAAAAAACAGCAAGTGTGGGAGCTTGTTCCTCTACCCCCAGGTAAGTGTGCAATAGGCACTAAATGGGTGTTTAGGAATAAAACTGATGAAAATGGGCTAATTGTTAAGAACAAGGCCAGACTGGTTGTGCAGGGGTTTGCACAAGAAGAAGGTATTGATTATGATGAAACCTTTGCCCCTGTAGCCAGACTGGAGGCAATTAGATTGTTTTTAGCCTATGCTGCACTCCACAATCTTAAAGTTTTTCAAATGGATGTCAAAAGTGCTTTTCTATATGGTAACATAAAAGAAGAAGTTTATGTGTGTCAACCACCAGGCTTTGAGGATAATAAGCACCCAGAATGGGTATATAAGCTTGATAAAGCTCTTTATGGGTTGAAACAAGCACCTAGAGCCTGGTATGAGACCTTATCAAACTTTCTTCTACAGAATAATTTCACTAGAGGCTCCATAGATAAAACTTTATTTATTAAGAAGGTGGATCAGCATAAGCTACTTGTTCAAATTTATGTTGATGATATTATATTTGCATCCTCTGATCCCCAATTGTGTGAGGATTTCCAAAACTTAATGCAACAGAAGTTTGAAATGAGTGCAATGGGAGAATTACAGTTCTTTCTAGGTTTGCAAATCAAACAAAAAGCTGATGGAATTTTCATTCATCAGTCTAAATACACAAAAGATCTTTTGAATAAGTTTGATTTACAAAACTGTAAACCCTGTTCTACTCCCATGTGCAACACCACACATTGGATGTTGATCAGAAAGGTAAAGATGTTGATGAAACTCTTTACAGATGTATGATTGGTTCCTTGATGTATTTAACAGCTTCTAGACCAGATATTATGTTTGCTACATGTGTTTGTGCTAGATTTCAGGCTGCACCTAAGGAGTCTCATCTGATTGCAGTCAAGAGGATCTTTAGATATCTGCAAGGTACACAATCTCTAGGCTTATGGTATTCCACTGGACATTCTTGCAAATTAGTTGCTTTCTCTGATAGTGACTATGCAGGGTGTAAGTTGACCAGGAAATCAACTTCTGGGGTCAATTCCTAGGCAACTGTTTGATTTCTTGGCAGAGTAAGAAACAAACATCTGTTGCTACATCCACTGCTGAAGCCGAGTACATTGCTGCTGCAAGTTGTACATCCCAAATACTCTGGCTTCAGAATCAACTTTTGGATTATGGCATTACAGAGACTAAGACTATTATTATGGATAGTGCTTCAGCTCTTTGCATTGTCAAAAATCCAGTCCAGCACTCTAGGACCAAACATATAGAAATTAGACATCATTTTATAAGAGATTGTTTTGAAAAGGGTCTAATTAATCCTATGTTTGTGCCTAGTGCTGATGAGCTTGCAGACATTTTTACTAAGCCTTTGGATAGTTCAACTTTCCAAACCTGGTGTTAAGGCTTGGTATGCTGCAGCTAGAATAAGTGACAACTACTGATGATCTCAGTAATTACTGATGATCATTGGTAACCATGTCACATATAAGTACTGATGAGTTATTTTACCCTCAGTAGTTTTTATAACTACTGAAGGCTAAATGCTTTAAGTACTGTACTTTATCTGTTCTAAACTACTGATGTAGTTACAACTACTGAAATCAGTAGAAACAGATAAGTACTGATGTCCTATGAAACAACTGAAAACAGCAAAAAGGCTGATGAGTAAGTGTTGAGGACAGTATGAAACAGCTGAAAGGCTATGAATTGACGACAACTACTGATGAGTACTCTCTCTTCAGTAGTTCACAAACTGCTGTTTCTTCATAAACAACTGAAGCAATACCATGTCTTCAGTAGTTTCACAACTACTGATGACTAACACCAAGTCTTCAGTTGTTTACAACAACTGATGGCAAAACCACGGTCTTCAGTAGTTTCACAACTACTGATGACTAATACCAAGTCCTCAGTTGTTTCAACATCTGAAGTCCAACTTGTCTTCAGTAGTTTTTAAAACTACTGATGCCTAAATCAGAGACTTCAGTTGTTTCAACGTCTGATTGTAAACACCATGTCTTCAGTTGTTTTATAACTGCTGACCACACCAATACCATCAGTCGTTTCAAACCTCTGAAAGTTAATACCACGTCATCAGTTGTTTCAAATACTGATGACTAACACCAAAACCTTCAGTCGTTTCATAACCGTACCCTATATATATCTGATCCCTCTTTCAGAGTTTTTCATTCTTTCACGACCTAAAATTTCAAAAGCTCTGAAAACCTTTCACCTTCATTAATGGCGACCATGCAACTCAAGCCTCGACACAACTGTGTCGCGTACCTCACTAAATCGCCCTTCTGGACCAAATTCGATAATGCTATAGATCTTATGGTCCAATCACCACTGAAAACGGCTTCCTCCTAAATCCAATCATTTATGCCGATTCGCTACATCAGTTTTGGACGAATGCAACTGTTAATGGAGAATCTATCCATTCGTCCATCAACTCTCATAAGGTGGTCATCTCTACTGCTACCATCCGCCAGATATTACTATTAGATGATGCTGCCTACCCTGTTGGATATCCTAAGCGCCAACTTGATCTTTCATTTGGACAACATGGATATCAAGGTGATCTTAGTGCTTCGACCATCCTGAAGAAACATTTTCCAGATGCTGAACGCTTGATATTTCATATGGTAAATGTTTGCCTGGCCTCGAAGACTTTTCTTGGGATCAACTGTCTTCCAGATGGCAACAGGTACTGTTCTCTATCCTTGAACAAGAACCACTAAACTTTTCTGAAATAATTTTTCTTGAAATCAAGGATATGGCCACAAAACCACTTTCTAACCGTTGGATACTATATCCTCGGTTTATAATGGCCATAATAGAGAATCAGCTTCATGCTGAGGGACTAGTTGGTCTGGGAGTCCCTGCTTTGGCTGTATTGCCGGAGGTATACTCCCGACACAACACTGACCAAACTCTCAAACAGGCTGCCAAGCTGCGCAAACCCACGCAGCTGGAACCCACAGCCTCCACTTCCACATCCAAAGTCCCCTCCAAACCCACAAAGAAGAAGCCTAAGAAGGCTACTCAGGGAGTTGAGTCCCCTGAGGATGCTCCTGCTGCACCAAAGCAGGTTATCTCTACTGGAAATAAACCCCCAGTAGAGACTATGACTCCACCAACCGAAGCCGCTCAGGTTTCCTCTCAAAAGGAACCTGATGCAACCACTCAAAGGGAAGCCACACTGCTGGGATCCTCCTCACTTGAGGGGATTACCATTGAAGAGCACCACTCGTCCCGGGTGCACACTGCTTCCACACCCTCTCCTGATGCAACCGCCCCTCAAAGCCCTACAATAATTGTTGCAAAAGTGCTGACGCAGTTGCATTCCTCACCCCCACCCAGACACCAATTACTACTGGGATAACCTCAACACCTGAGGGGGAGGATCACAATGCTTCTGTCAACCCACAGCACAGGGGTTATCATGTTCCATTCTAGTGTAGACAAGGAGGTGCGAACTTCTGGTGAGGCTGCCACTGCCTCTGACTCAGCAAATGACCAGGTGCAGTTGGTAACATCTCTAAGACCTCACCAGCGGCAACAGCTGATGAAGGACATAGTCCTGAGGCTGGAAGTCCCCAGAACCAAGAACAAGGGGCACATGCTATAATTGATCTACACTCAAGGCATGTTCATCCTGACTCTGTCAGGAGGTCAGGTGATTCAGTATCAACTGATGATGACCTGAGCTTCTTCTATGATGTAGTGCTCAAAACACCATCTAGAGGATGAGGTTAGCAGACTCAAAGAGCTGCTGGCCAAGATGTCTCAGGATGAAAGTCCATCTGCCACCACAATACACCCACAGATGGCACCTTCTTCTGAAGGTCCCCTAAACACTGAGCCAATACATACTTCCAAGCCACCAGCCTCTGCTTTTGGCACTGATTCTCAGGAACAGAACCATCCTGATCAATCAGTTGCTAACCTTCAAAAATCCCTACCTCTCATCACTCCCATGATCACAGATATAGTGATCAAAGCCATTGATGAGAGGCTTCCTACAATAATACCCCTGGTGGAGGAGTTGGTGACCAAATCACTTTCTACTGCTCAAACCCTTGCACCCAATGCACCCAAAAAGGGGGAGAGTCAGTTAGTTAAAGGAAAAAGGAAGAGGATAGATGGGAGAGGGAGAAAGAATCAGAGGAAGGTAAATGAGAAGGAGAAGGAGAGTGAGAAGAGAGCTGAAGTGAATGAAAGTCAAAAAGACTTTCATGTCACATATCAAAAGAGGAAAGGAGAGTCTGAGAAGGAGAAGGAGCTGAATGATATGGTGAAAGAAGCTGATGCCAACCATAACCGTTCAATGGATAAAATCATTGATCAGTTATATAGGCAGGGTTTTGACATCCAACAACTAGACTCCGAGATCAGAAGGTTGGAAACAGAGGAGATCAACTCAAGATGGGCTAGCTATGATGCCTTAGAAAGAGAAAGGCTGGAGATAATGATCAGATTTATAGCCAAATACTTGGGAAGATCTCTGATTAAATAAGGGCCTGGACCAGGGACAACATTGGCAATAACCACCAAGATTTGTTCGTCTGAAGCATACTCCAAGGTTTAGTTGATAAGAGCTGGGGTTGTGAGAAAGAGAATTGAAAAAAACTAAAGAACTCCCTTACAACAGCCTAGCCTAAAAAACTGTCTGAAAAGCCTCTATCCTCAAAATCACTACCTCCACAACCCACTAAAACAACCCTTTACCCTCTAAACCAACCATCCAACCCACAAACCAAATCCTTTACCCCCAAAACCCACTGCCAGTGATGTACCTAGACAAAAGAAAAGAAAGGTACTGAGGCCTGATGAAGATGAAGAGGAGGATGAAGACAGACTGCCACTCTCTGCAGTTATTACTTTGCCTAAGGCTAACCAATGTCCATCACTCCTGCTTCTCAAATGCATGATGTGATGATAAAGATTGAAGAGGAACAGATGCAAAGACATGATGAGGAAATGCTGAAAAGCATTGACAAAGCATATGCCACATCCTCTTCAATGATTAGCATGAAGAAAGAAGTATTAAGATTGTACACCCTTGCTAATACCTTTCAATACCAAAGGGAAAAAGTAAGGATATGGCCTGATCCTAGGGTGGCACACCGGATTGTCAAGAAAGAAATTCCTTCAAAATACAAGGGCCAAGTGAAGAGAGTTGTCGATGAAGACATCACTGTGGTTCTTGTAGTGTCCCCTATGAAGCCAAACAACCACCTCAAAAGATGTTGGAGAACAAAATCATAAAGAAGGGATTGGTTTACAAAAGACTTGAAAACTTCAAACAAGAAGAGCTCAACCTGCTCTTAGAAGGGACTCATCCAGATGAGTTTGCATATAGACAAATAACCACGGTTGAGCTCAAGAATGGAAAACAGGCCAAGTACATATCTGAAGTGTATGGCCGAGAAGGATTATTTGATGGTGTGCCCGAGGTGCTGACAATGGATGAGCAGATCATGTTCTAAGGGCTTACACCAGGGAATCATATAGGCTGATACACGGGAAGTAGATCTCATGGTTGGGGTAACAGCTCGGTGTCCAAGTCCCCAATACAGAGCTCCCAACCATATCATGCCAAACAGATCATCAGAGACTTCTTCCCAGGCCGGTGCTGAAAAAGGGTCACTTCTCATCTGATCAAGAGGATAAAAAGACCAATCTATCTGCCAAAATAAGTGGGACTCGTCAATAACTTAGAGGTTTTGGCTGCATTGGTTCAGGGGGAGTTTGTTGGACCAAAAGAACCAATGAGCCTGATCAGAGAAACCTCTAAGTCCCACAGGACATCACAACAGCTGAAGAAGACCTGATCAGCTGTTCTACAAAGTCTGAAGAATACAACTGCTGAAGTACGTCTGAAGTACTGAAGACAAAGACTGAGACAACAGCTGAAGATCTAAAGTCTGAAGACTTCAACAAGTACTGAAGACAAAGACTGAAGATCAACAGCTGAAAGACAAAGTCTGATGTTCAAGTACTGAAGACATCAGCTGATGTAACAGCTGATGACAACAGCTGAAGAGGGCTTCTTCAGTTGTTGTGATGGTTTTTCTTCATCAGTAGTTTTCTTTTCTTTCAGTAGTTTGTTTACTTTTCAGTAGTTTTTTCTTTTCAGTACTTGTAAACAACTGAAGAGGTTGTTCTTCAGTTGTTGTAGTATCAGTAGTTTTATGTTTTTCAGTAGTTGTAAATAAGATGTTTAACACTTAGGAACATTTGTAAGAAGATGTCAGTTGTTGACATCTTCAGTAGTTGTTAAACATCAGTAGTTATAAAACGGTTACATGTCACTTTCAAGTGACATCAGCCTACGTCATTCTTTCCTTTATAAGGAAAGATGACTCACCTGTAATCGTGCCTTTGAGGCCGACAATCTTAATGCAATATTCCTTTTGTCTGATATTTCTCTCTCTATAACAAAATTCTTTTATCGCTTTATATCGAATGTTCTTGCTTGAATTTGTCTAATTCTGAGCTATTCCGCTGCTATATCTGTTCAATCGATTAAACCAAGAGGCTGAGATCCTAACAAACTGTGTAGATTACCTCACCAAATTGCCATTCTGGGTAAGTTGGATAATGCGATTGACTTTAATGGTCCAGTCACCCTACAAACCGGCCTTTTCTTCTCAATCCAATCCTTCATGCCCGCCCTTAACCATTTTGGATGAAGCGTCACCATCACCACTAGGGAGACAACACAGAGGTCTCTCGGTCGGTCGTCAACAACCACCAAGTGGTCATCACTCCCGCTATACTTCGTCAACCTACACCTGGATGATGCCACGTTTCCTGCTGGATATCCAAAGGCACAACTGATTTCTCTTTGCCTACATGGATATAGGGGAACCTTAGTGCCTCCACCATACTAAAGAAACATTTCCATGAGGTGAAACGTCTCATGATTTCCACATGGTAAATGTTGTTTGTCTCCTCTAAGATTCCTCTAGGGGGATCAAATGTCTACACGGTGGCAGAGGTATGATATCTATCCTGGAGAAACAGAACCTAAAACTTCTTGAAATCATTTTTCTGAATTAAGGACATGGCCTCAGAATATGTTTCTAACCGCGGATATTATATCCTGGTCATAATGGCCATAATAGAGAACGGTAAAAGCTGAGGGGACTGTTGGTCCGGAAGCCCTGCGACGCTGATGCCTGAAGTATATCCAGGCCAACTCGACCAAAGTTGAAAACAGCTGCCCGGGTGCGAAAACCCACGTGTTTGGAACCACAGCCACACCTCCAGAACCAAAGCCACCAAACCCCACTAAAAAGAAAACCAAAAAGGCTACCAGGGAAAGAGTCCCCTGAGGATGCCCCTGCAACACAAACGCAGGCTATACCATGGCTTATAACCCCTAGGGATATAAGGACTCTCCTAGCCACAGCCGCTCAGGATTCCTCTCAATGGAGCTGCTGCAGCACCCACAGAAGAGGTACCCACCAATCTGGGATCTTCCTCATTTGAGGAGATTGCCATTGAAGAGCACCATTCTCCCCAGGTGCACAACTGCTTTACCCCATCTCCCCATGCAACCGCTCCCCAAAGTCTACATTACTTGTTGCACAAGTGCTGACTCAGTTGCACTCCTCACCCCCCACCCCAGATACCAATTACTACTGGGAATACTTCTACCATGAGGGGGAGGACCAAAGTGCAGCTGAGAACCCACAGCATAGGGGTTACAACGTTCCTTCTCCTAGTGTAGCAATGGTATTGGAACTTCTGGTGAGGCTACCACTCTCCTGCTTCAGCATATGATCAGGTTGTAGTTGGTACCATTACTAAGACCTTACAAGAGGCAACTGCTGATGAAGGACAAAGTCCTGGGAGGAAGTCCCCAGTTCCAAGACAAAGGGGCACATGCTACAACTGAGCTACACTCAGTGCATGTTCATCCTGATCCTATCAGAGAGTCAGGTGATTCAGTATCTACTGATGATGACCTGGGCATCTTTTACCATGTAGTCGCCCAAACACCATCCTGGAAGAGGAGGTGAGCAGACTCAAAGAGTGCTTGCCAAAACTTCTAAGGAACAAAGACCATCTGCCTCTACCACCTCCCAGATGGCACCTTCTTCTGAAGGTCTCACAAACACTAAGCCACTCCCAAAACTCAGCCACCTGCCTTTGCTTCTGGCACTATTTCTCACGAACAGAACCCTCCTGAGCAAATAGTTGCTATCCTTCAAAATTCCCTCCCTCTCATCACCCATAATCACTGACATAGTGGTCAAAGCCATTGATGAGAGGCTTTCCTCAGTAATACAACCATTGATAGAGGAGGTTGTGGGCAAACAGCTTTCTGGCAATCAACCCTTGCAACCAATGCAACCAAAAAGGGGGAGATTAAGTCAGTGAAAGCAAAAAGAAAGAGGAGTACAGAGGAGAATGAAAAGGAGAAAGAAACAGAAGGGATAGTAGTGGAAAAGGAGTTGGAGTGAATGTGGAGACCGATAAAGAGAAGGAAAAAGAGAAAGCCTTGGAGCTACTGATAAAAGAGGCTGATGCCGAACACAGCAGATCAATGGACAACATCATTGATCAGCTGTTTAGGCAAGGCCATGACACCGATAAACTTGACTCTGAGATTCGACGATTATAGATTGAAGAAATCCAAAATAGATGGGCAAGTTATAAAGTGTTAGAAAGAGAAAGGCTTGAGATCATGATTAGATTTATTGCAAAATATCTGGGAAGATCAATGTTCGAAATCAAAGCTTGGTCCAGGGACAGTATCTTGGCAATCACCACCAAGATCTGTTCATCTGAAGCATATACTAAGGGAGTTGTTATTGAAGCTTTGAATGAAGCAGGAGCAGGGAGCAGGACTGAGCTAGCCAAATACTCAAAAGCAACACTCACCTCCAAAATGCTAACTCAGCCTGTCAACATTCCCTCTCCAAAACAACCACAACCACAACCCACAAAACCAACTCCCTTATGATCTAAACCAAAAGCCGATGATGCACCTAAGAAGAAGAAGAGAAGGGTGTTGAGGCTAGAAGAAGAAGAAAAAGAGGATGATGTGGAAGAAGATAGGTTGCCTTTGTCCGCAGTCCTAACATTGGCTAAAGCCAAACCCATGCCCATCACTCCCACCTCACAGATGAAAGCTGTGAGAGTAAAGATTGAAGAAGAACAGCAGCAAAAGCTTCATGATAATGAAATGCTGAAAAGCATTGACAAAACTTATGTTGCTTCTTCATCAATAATAAGTATGAAGAAAGAAGCTCTGAGGTTGTACACCCTTGCCAACACATTTCAATATCAGAAGGAAAAGGTGAGAGTATGGCCTGATCCTAGGGTGGCTCACAGGATTGTAAAGAAAGACATTCCTTCGAGATACAAGGGCCAAGTCAAAAGGATCGTAGATGAAGAGATCACAGTGGTCCTTGTAGTATCACCCTGGGAGATTGTAGAAGACTTCAACAAGGACTATGAGACTAAACAACCACCCCAAAAGATGTTAGAAAACAGAATTATTAAAAAGGGGTTAGTCTGCAAGACGCTTGAGAACTTCAAACAAAATGAGCTCAGTCTGTTACTTGAATGGACTCATCCTGATGAGTTTGCATACAGACAGATTACAACAGTTGAGCTCAAAAATGGTAAACAGGCCAAGTACATCTCAGAGCTGTATGGGCGAGAAGGATTGTTTGATGGTGAAGCCGAGAACCTGACCATGGAAGAACAAATTATGTTTCTCAGAGCATACACCAGAGAATGCTACAGGCTTATACTTGGGAAGTGAGTCTCATGGATGGGGGAACAGCTCAGTGTCCAATTCCCCAATACAGAGCTCCCATCCATACATTGCTAACCAAATCTTCACAGACTCATTTCCAGGCCAGTGCTTATATGGGTCATCTTCTCAACTGATCAAGAAGGAAGAAGACCAACCATTCTGCCAACAATAAGTGAGACCTCAATAAAGTTAAAGGTTTTGGCTGCATTGGTTCAGGGGGAGTTTGTTGGACCAAAAGAACCAATGAGCCGGATCAGAAAAACCTTTAAGTCCCACAGACGTCACAACAACTACTGAAGACCACAACAGCTGAAGACAACAGCTGATTACAAAGTCTGAAGACACAAGTGCTGAAGACAAAGTCTAAAGACACAAGTGCTAAAGACAAAGTCTGAAGACACAAGTGCTGAAGACAAGTCTGAAGACACAAGTGCTGAAGACAAAGTCTGAAGACACAAGTGCTGAAGACAAGTCTGTAGACACAAGTGCTGAAGACCAAAGTATCAGACGTTGTCACAACAGCTGAAGAGGTCTTCTTCAGTAGTTGTGATGGTTTACCTTTCAGTAGTTTTCTTGTTTCAGTATTTGTAAAACAACTGAAGAGTATGTTCTTCAGTTGTTATAGTTTCAGTAGTTCTTTTCAGTAGTTGTAATAATAGTTAACACTTAGCATTTTTGTAAGAAGATGTCAGCTGTTTGACATCTTCAGTAGTTGTGTTAACTATCAGTAGTTTGTGATAAATTCTGTTAGATGTCACTATCAAGTGACATCAGCAGACGTCACATCTCTTATATAAGAGGTGTTGACCTAATTGTAATTGTGACATTCCGTTACCACGAAAGCGAATATTGGATAAAATATCATTTGCAGAATTCTCTGTCTATAACCGTTTTTGTTCTTTATTGAATATCTCTTGGTTCTTGTGAATTGGCTAATTCATTGTTAGAATTTCACTGCTATACTCTCTAATCAATCAAACGTAGATCACTGATCCTAACAGGTGAGGTCTTATATATGTTACCAACTTCATCCTGTTCATTTGTTGAATCAGTAGAAGTGGCAGCCTGACCAGATGTTCTAACCTCCTCTTCTACACTTGGAGATTGAACATTATAACCCCTGTGCTGTGGGATATCAGCAGCATTTTGGTCCTCCCCCTCAATCGTTGAGGTATTCCCAGTGTTAATTGGTTTCTGGGGAGGGGGTGAGGAATGCAGCTAACACAGCACTTTAGCAACTATAAGGGTTGTGCTTTGAGGGGCGGTTGCATTTGGAGATTGGTCAGAAGCATATTGCACCTGGGGTGAGAGATGCTCTTCAATGGTAACCTTCTCAACTGAGAGAGCTTCCAGTAATGTGGTATCCCCAAATTAGGTTGCAACAGGATCCTGTGGAGAGGATACCTATGCGGTTTCAGCTGGTTGAGTCTCTGACATGACTAGGGGTTAGAACCAGTATGTGTTTCCTGTATTTGTGGAACAGGGGCATCCTCAGGGGACTCATCTCCCTCAGTAGCCTTTTTGGGCTTTTGGGATTTGGGTTTGGTGGGGACTTTGGATCTGGAGGTGGAGGCTGTGGGTTCCCTCTACTTGGGTTTGAGCAGCCGGGCAGCCCCTTTGAGAGTAGGGTCAGAGTTATGCCTGGAGTATACCTCAGCTAAGACAGGTGGAGTAGGGACTCTAAGACCAACAAGGCCTTCAGATTTTAATTGATTTAAAATTATGGCCATCAGAAACTTGGGATATAGTAGCTATCTGTTTGTCACAGGTTTCTGAGCCAGATCCTTAAGCTCTAGAAACACTATCTCAGAAAAATTTAGAGTTTGTCGTTCAAAGATAGAGTACAATACCTGTTGCCATCTTGAGGACATTTGATCCCATGAAGATGTCTTTGAAGCAAGGCAGACATTCACCATGTGGAAGATAAGTCTTACAGCATCATGGAAGTGCTTTTTGAGAATGGTTGTAGCACTTAAGTCTCCTTCATACCCGTTTTTGATGAAAGACATATCAATGGTGCCTTTCAGGTATTCTATAATACAGGTGGCATCATGCAATTTAGGGTTTTGCGAATGATGTCAGGGGTGATTACCACCTGTTTCTGGTTGACCAACGACTGGAGAGTGATTTGGCTATCATTTTCACCGGTTGTTACAGAGACACTGGTCCAGAATTGGTTTAAGGAATCGGGGTATATGGTAGGATTCAAAAGAAAGGCGGTTTTGTATTGGGAATCCACCATAAGATCGATGGCATTATCAAATTTGTTCCAAAAGGCCGATTTCGAGAGGTAGGCAACACAGTTGTGTCTGGGTTTGAGTTTCATGGTCGCCATTGTTGAGCGAGAAAAGGATAGAAAATGGCTAATGAAACGTTCGGCTATAAGTGCAGGTATTTATAGGTTTAAGAAACGTTCACCATTATAGGGGGAATGCCAGAATTTCATCAGCAACAAAAACCTTCAAAGGAAGAAATTGAAAAGTGTGCATCTACTAAGGAAGTACACACATCTTCCGTAGAAAAAGGAAAGAAGAAACACTTAGCAGATCTTAAATAGCATAAGAAACCTTCTTTAGTAGGAGATCTGCGGAAACTAAATCTACTAATGCAGTAGATGATCTGCAAAAGGCAAAATCAGCAGCAAACAAAACAAAGCCTCAAAAGCAGAAAAAAGATAAATGAACTACAAAATTGGAGAAGGATGCAAAGCCTCAAAAGTTTACAAAAAAGAATAAAATAATTGAGTCTGACACTCAATCTACTAATTGTGTAAAAGATTCAAAAACTAAGAAGCAACAACAAAAATAAAAGCCAAAACCAAAGAAGAAAAATCAATTGATGTTCAACCTTTGAAGAAAAGAACAACATTTCAGCAATCAAAAACACCTCATAAAAGGGTGGATTTGACTAAAAATAAACAATGCTCATGATGCTTTCTTTGATAGTTTTGAAAAGGGAAATCATGTACCTCATTCAATTTTAAAAGATAATGAAACTTTCTACAACCAAGATTCATTATCAAAACCAAACATAAAACCAATAAAAATAAGGTGAATGAAGAAGAGATTGGAGAAACGAGGACCTAGTTCAACAACCTCATCTTTAAAAGAATCATCATCACCTGAAACAACTCCATGTGAATCAATTAAAACTGAAACTTCAAGACTTATTAATGAAGGAATAACAATTTTAAACACTGCTGCCAAACCTAAGATCATTAAGGCTTAGGTTGTCAATTATAATTGATTTCTTTCTGTGTGTAGGAACAATCTTGGAGAGCTAAAAACAAGAGGTATGTTGACAGTGGTTGTTCCAAGCATATGACATGAAACTATTAATTACTCCAGGACTTCAAGCATAAAAATGCCTTATATGTGGCATTTGGTGGGGATAAGAAGGGAGGCAAAGTAGTTAGTGAAGGAATGGTAACTAATGGTGTGCTCAAATTTGTGAAAGTAAACTATTGTGAAAATTTAGAATATAATTTACTAAGTGTGTCTCAAATTTATGATCAAAATTATACCACATTAATTGATAACACTAATTGTTACATTCTTAAGCTAGGTTTTTCAATTCCAGAAGATTAGATCTTTCTTAAAGCATCAAGAAAAGGAAACACATATGTTTTGATATGACCAACACTTCACTAACAAGACACAAAACATGCCTCCTATCTAAGTCATCAGAAGATGAATCTCAATTATGGCATAGAAGACTTGCTCATTCTAACATGAAGAACATAAACAAATTGGTGAAAAATGACCTAGTCATCGGATTGCCAAAGAAAGAGTTTTGTTGTTCAAACCATTACCCTTCATGTTATAAAGGAAAACAACATAGCGTGTCTCATAAATCCAAAATTATCAATACGAACACTACACCACTGAAATTGTTTCACTTGGATCTATTTGGTCCAACCAATGTGATGATCATTGGAAAGAGGCAATATTGTTTAGTGATAGTGGATGATTTCACTAGATTCATATGGGTCTTCTTCTTTAAACAAAAGAGTGAAATATCAAAAATGTTAATGGATTTTATCATCAAGATTGAGAATCAATTGATTTAAAAGTTAAAATTTTTAAGAGTGATAATAGGACTGAATTTGTTAATACTGACTTAGATTCTTTTTGCTAGACTAAAGGTATTGCAAGACAATTCAGTGAATCAAGAACTCCACAACAAAACGGAGTTAATGAAAGAAGAAACAAAACAGTTATTGAAGCAGCAATAACAATGCTAGCCGATTCACAATTGCCAATCACCTTTTGGGGTGAAGAAGTGAATACATCATGCAATCTTCAAAATAGGACATTGATTGTAAAAGAACATAATAAAACATCTTATGAGCGTTTATTTAAAAGAAAACCTTTCATAGGATATCTTAGAGCTTTTGGGTGTCATGTATATGTTTTAAACACAAAAGAACAATTGGGAAAATTTTAAGAAAAAGCCTATGATAGTTTATTTGTTGGATATTCCCTAACATCTAAATCTTAATAGGATCTACATTCCACAAAATAACATTGTGAAAGAAACTCCTAATTTTTCATTTGATGAATCCTTATTTCCTAAATATGTAAAAGGATCATTACGGTTGTTTGATATAGATGCACTACCAGACTCATTTAACTCTGGTTATTTTATGAATCCAAGGATCGCAATCAGGAATTATCAGTGTCGGTTGAAGGCAAGTCAACGTTTGCGGAATCAACGTTGGCTTGGTTTAATTGTTTTGTAGTAAATTTCAATATCAATCAAGATTCAAGAACACACTAAACAAAACACAATTAATGAATAATATGTATTTCATTAAAAGATGTTAATGATTAAAAATAATGAATGAATGATATTAAATTTTGTGATGAATGATGCGATGGATGCTAGGGTTTGATTATCAGATTTGATGTGATGTTTGCTGTTTGTGGAATTGTCGTATTGCTATTGCTATTGCCGTTCAAGCCCCCGCATGATTCGAAACCTAGGATCCATTAATATAGACAATGATGTTTCTGTTATAGGAAACACCGAATCTCTTGGGTTTTGAATTGTTTCTGTTAAGGAATCATTGGATTTCTTGGGATTCGCATAACTGCCTTGTGGACTTTTTGACTTGTAACACTTGTATTATACAACTATTTGGAGTCCGCAGGAATAGTGTCTTCCGTAGATGTTTTGTTCTTCCGTAGAAGTCTTGTTCTTCCGTAGATGTTTTGTTCTTCCGAAGCAAACTTGTTCTTTAGATCTGGTTGTTCATCTGTAGTAGATCTTTGGATGTAATTTTACTTGTAAGAAACATATCTACGAAGGAACAAAATGTTCATCCATAGATGATTCTTAATATTTGTACATGTAACCATACATAAATCAACACACATATAAATGAGTTATCCTATATATATAATGAATATACAATAATGAATTACAACCATTCATTACATATATTAATTCATGTACTAAGTCTATACAAAATGGACTAGATCTACTGATCCTAGACCTAACAATATTCCCCCTTAGGCTTAGATACTTGAAATCAGTTCTTCAAAACTGAAAGTTCTTTCAATCTTGCCACCATCCTTTTGTTGAAGTATGATACTACATCCTTTTGATCATCATACTTGTACTTGATCTCCATTCTTCATATCCTTTGCAGAGTCTCAAAACTTAGGCCCAAAATGTCTTCTTCAGTGGTGAGTGTTTCCACTACACTTTCATTATTCACTATCCCGAGCTCATCTTCCTCTAAGATTCTTAATTCTGATACTTCTTCAATGTTGGCTCCTTTCAGCAGCCCAACATCATGTCTTCTTTTGTATGCTTTCGCATGTAGTTTATCCACCACTTGAATCATGTGCATATATAAGCATAGATCATTCTGTGATCTTTCATCTGATAACTTTGGAAAGAACTTACCATGCAAGTATGATGTATTGCTGGGGTGTAGCAGTTTGATTTCTACTTGGTCAAAAATTCTTATCTTTTCACCTTTCTTCCCCTCAACATTCCTTAGTAGCACCATTTCTTTTGTCTTCTCCACATATCCCCACTCAGTTATGGGAATAGTGTATTGATTTCCTGCTATGACTTTGATGGTTGTTGTTTTTCTGTTTGAGTATCCAACCCTTTTTAAGACTTCATCATCAACCGTAGTAGAGGAGTTGATGTTTGATCTTTTTCCTTTTTGAAGTCTTTTCTTATGTTTAGCATCTTCCCTTTTAGCCTCCTTCGGTACATCATCTACAAATCTTGTTTTCGTCCTACCCACTAAAACTAAAAAGTCTCTTCCTCTTGGATGGATTGGATAGTTTGAGATGATCAGGCTTTGCAGGTCTTTGATGTCCCTCCCAAGAAGTCTCCGTAATGTTTTTACATCATGGAAGTATTCAATTCTTCAACATGTCCTCTTGATGATAGCATAGTCATATTCTTGATCATATTTCCATGCCATGATTCTGTTGTCTTCCAGAGAGGATGGACTAGTAATGTGGTCAAACAATTCTATTAATGTAGACTTCTTCTCTGTGATTTCTCTGACTGTTGTTCCTAATGGCCACACTTTGCCAGGAATGACTGCTCTTGGTTCTCTGATCAGTTTTTCTTTTCCTTTGTGCTGATCTTTAGATTCAACAGTTATAGGATGAGCAAGAAGTTTACTTTGTTGCTCATAAGATGGGTGTGGAGCTTTAGTTCTGAATCTGACTCCAATATCAAGTTCAACACACATTACATGTTCCATCATTGTTCTCAGCTCAACAATACTTCTTCCTTCAAGCTCATGACCCTTATAATTGTGACCCTGTAGCCAACATACCATATTGTACCTGCTCAGTTTTGTTGTATCATAGTGACCTAGATCTTTCTTGATTTTCTGAATGGCTTGAAAAGTGGCGAATGATTCATAGTCACAATTTGGAATTATGAACCTAGAAAGCTCAAACTCTTTCAGCATATCTTTTATCTCACTCATGTTCATTCTTTCAACCATGTCAAATGGGAACCCATGATTGATCAGTGTCATAAAACAGATGACTCGGGCCTCTCTTCCATAATGTCTTTTGTGGTAAGAAGAACATCAGTCTTTGATTCCTCTTGATCTTTGTATGGTCGTCTTCTTTTTCCACTGTATGCATCTTTTGATTGTTTGTTGCTAAATTCCTCTTTCGTAGATCATCTACTGAAACATCATTAACTTCTACTGAAGTTTTCTTTTTCCGTAGATCTAGTATAGGAAAGAGGTTCTTCTTCTGTTGATGATGTGCTGATGCCTTTTTCTTTCCTTTTTCCATGGATTTCTCTATTTCCTTAGTAGAAGCAGATTTCTCATTTAAATTTTTGGAGGAGGCTTGTTACAGATTTAGTTCTTGAAGACCTTCATTCAACTTAACCATTCTCTTGCAAATGGTTTTTAGCTTGTTTCTTTGTTTAGGAGGGTATGGCAACTTTGTTTCTTCAAGAACTTTTGGAATATTTGTTTCAAACACAACATTCTTACCCTTATTCAAAAAATCACCATCATGTTCATCAGAATTATCCAAGTCATCCCACTCATTTAAGTTGAATTCTAAGTTAAATTGATTAATCTTTTCAACTTCAAAAGACTCAGATTCATTCACCTCGTTATCAATGTTTTGTTGATTTGAGCTAGTTCCTATATTGGTGCTAGGTGCAAAATGTTTTGACAGATTATTTGTCATTGATTCAGGCAAAGAAACATAGTTATTGTTAACTGGAGGTGCCATAGCATTGTATCCCAACCTAGACCTTTTCTTTGATTCAATATGAGAATTTAGTAATTTCTCATATTACTGAGATCAGAGCTTAAACTTCTGAAGTTTCACTTCAGTTGATGCATGATCAGCCATGGATTTGGTTAAGGAAGAGGTTAGATGCTCAACTTGTGCTTTCAAGCTATAATTTTCAGAAACAATATTGTCTAAATCCTTTTGTAAAGAGTTAATTTTAATTTGATATAGTTTATGTTCTCTTACATGAGATTCATTCAAAATCATTGTTTCTTTAACTTTATCAGCTAATTGTTGAGCATGGACTCTATATCTTTCTACTTCCTCAACACAAATGATGAACATAACCTGTCTCTTACCTCACTTGCCATGGGTGGAACCTTGTTTTCCATGTGAGCCATTAGAGCTTGATTTTATTCTAAGACTTCATTCTCATACACACTCTAGTCACAGGTTCCATCTTGAACAATGATCAGCCAAGAGTCTTTAGAGTTGCTAGTTTTTGCTGGTGAATTGGTGGCCAGTGGGGATGATTTGGTCAGTTGTGGATGTCTAAAACATCTTTAAGTTGATGAGGGTTGTTTGGCCTCATGATTCTGATGTTGTGTTGTGTCGAATTTTTTTGATTGCATTCTCTAGAAAAGTGTCCATAGAGATTACACTTGAAGCATCTTACCTTTGACTTATCAACTCCTATACGTGAAGATTTACTTGCAGCAGCCAAATTCTTGTTTCTTCTTAGATATTGTTTGGCTCTATATGCAATCATTGCCTTTTGCCATTGTAGATCCATTTCCTCCACTACATCCGGAGGTTGTTTTTCTAAATCTTGTTGGCACATGTTGGCAGTGGGCAATGTATTTCCTAGGTAAGCTTGAAAGCTTGAACTAAAGGCTGCAAAAGCTGCCTTTTGTTCTTTAGAGTCTAGAATGATAGTGATAGACTCGAATTGATTGTTGGATGATGGTTTTTCAGATGATTTGTCTCTTTGATCATCAGATCTTTCTTTCTCTTTTCTTGACTTACTTTGAGAAGATTTCTTAGGAGGTTTTGAAGCATAGAAACTTACTTCCTCTTTATCTTCACTCAATGTACAAGAGTTGTAAAACCCGGTTATTCTTCTAAAAAGAAGAATAAGAAATGAAGAATAAAAGAAGGAAACATCAATAAAGCCCAAGTGGAGGGACTAAAAGTGTCTAAAAGGACAAAATCTTTGGAAAGTTGGTGATAAAGGTGGCATGGCCGCCCATCACCTTTTCTACACCCAAATCTTTGGTCATTTTAGAGAGAGAAAGGAAGAGAGAAGAAACACTCTTGGTTTTTGAAGAAGAAGAAAAGAGGAGGCTGAATTCAAGGTAAGAATTCAGAGTTTTTAAGTGTTTGTGTTGGGTTTTGTCTCGGCTATATGCTTATGTGCTTGTGTGTGGTTGTGTGTGTGTGTTTTGTGGGTTTCTAGGTGTTCAAACTCATTTTCAAATGGGTTAGAAGGAAGATACACCAATGTTGCACCAGGTGAGTTTCTAGACGCCGGTTTTACTTGTTTTAAACTCTTCTTGGGGCTGAAAATGTATTAAAAACGATTTTACAATGTTTATGTTTGTATACCCGTATGTATTATGCATGTTGATGATGTTTCTTAGAAGCTTATAAGTTTTGCATGCTTAGAATAGCCTTGGTAAGCTTAGAACAATTAGGCTTTATGTTTGGGTTCGGAAATATCCTAGAAATGTGTTGAACAGAAGGTTTATGCACCTAAGTAAGGCCCATGCGCCTGGAATTGCTTTAGAAATGTTTAAGTGTAACTCGTGCGCCTGAACAGTGCCCTCATGCGCCTAGAATATTAGTCGGATGACTAAGTGTAGGGCCATGCGCCCAAATAGTACCCATACGTCTGAATGGCCCATGCGCCTAAGTTTCCATATGCCGGAATAGCCCATGCGTCTAAGTGTCCGTGCGTCTGAATGGACCATACGCCCGAATAGTATCCATGCGCTTGAAATAGCTCATGCGCCTGAAATAGCTCATGCGCCTAAGTGTTGAAAGGGTTAAGTGTTGGCTGATGCGCCTGCATAGTGATAAAACGCCCGAACAGGGCCCATGCGCTCAAATAGTGTCAAAGCGCCTAAACACTTAGAATTATTTGAGAATTTTTAGGAGTCTGTGCTTGTAGGGTTTTGACCGAGGTTTGAATAGGGCTCATAAATGCTTGGTTTCATGCATTATTGTTATCGCCTTATGATTGTTCCTTATTATTATTATTACTATTAGTATGTGACTTTATGTGGTGTGTTTATTATTGTAATGTAAAGTATGACTAATAATAATAAAGTGAAAGAGTAATAAAGAAGAGAAGTGGAACTTAATTTAAAATGTTAACAAGTCTTGCAAGCTTATAGGAGGTGCACGACCATGAGGTCATTAGCTTAACTATGATGCGGATTAGCTACCCTAAGATGCACACGGGGCCAGTCAATTGAGATTGGCGGACCTTTGCAGCATACCCTAGGTGTCTGGGCCAGCCTTGTATACAGTATGTAGAGCCCTTAGTGGGAACAGGGTATTGCTCATTGGTCCACATAGACAGTGAAAGATAAAGATAAAAGAGTACATAATAAACAAGGCATATAGTGTAGAGAAAAGCATTATCTGATTGTATAGTTAATGCGTGCTCGCGTATAAAGAGATGAAGTTTTCATAAAAAGAGTATTTTAATATGTATACCTAGAGAAAGTATTTTATTACTTTAAATCTTGAACTCACTGAGCAATGCTGACTTTTATACGTTTTCAGTTGGCAGGTAAATATTGCTGAGGATGGCACGATGGTGAAGCTACTGGCAGGGAAACACTGACATCCATTCATACCTATTATTACTATTGTTTTGTAATGCAATTAAACAATTCTTTTGTATTCGATTAAACAATAGTGTATTGCTCAATAATAGTGTTTTAATGAAATGAATGGCTTTTGTTAAAATAACTCTGCTGCTTAAGCTCGTATATTTATAATGTTTAATGTTTTAATGCTGTGAATGACCAACTGTGAGGTCTTCGGGAACGGGGCCTTACAAGAGTCATCACCATCATTACTGGACATGAAAGCACTTCTAGCACTTCTTGTTTCTTTAAAGTGATATGGTGATACATGAGTTCTTATACTCTTGTTTCTTGATTTCTCATCTAGTTCAAGAGCCTCAACTTTAGCCACTAGAGTGTCTAGTCCAACTGCTTTGAGATCTATTGTATTATTGAACATAGATATAGTTTGCTTCCAACTTTCTCGTAAAGTATGGAGCATTTTCTTGTTCAATTCCTCATTTGTGTATATTAACTCCTGAATCTTCATTTCTGTGGCAAGTTGCATAAACCTGTGGAGTTGTTGAGGAATTGATTCACCCTCAATATGATGAAAAGTTTCATATTGTCAACAAAGGGTGTCCTTCCTAATGCTTTGGATTTCCTCACTCCCTTCATAAAGTGTATGAAGAATCTTCCACAAGGAATTTTCTATTTTATAATTTTCACATTTGATCAATATTTCTTCTAGCAAAGCCATACTAAGGAAGCTATATGCTTTGATATCAAATTAACCTTCTTAATATCATTAGGTGAAATATCTTTTGTGCTTATGGGTTGATTGTTATCATTATAATCTGACCCAAGGGTGGGTGGAATATAAGGACCTTCTGTTATAGAGACCCATAGGTCGGAATCTATATAATTTACATGATTCCTAAACTTGATTTTCCATGATTTGACGTCTGCTTTTGTTTCCAACTTTGGTGGTTGGTAAGATGATCCACTAAAGTTGCTCATGATTAGTTAAGATCTGAGATGTTAATGGATGAATATGATCAACAGGATCTGCTATTCAATTGATTTGAATATAGATCCAAGTTAATCTATCCGACAACTGTTGAATGACAAACAAGATTCATACAAAACCCTTTTAAAGACAGTAGATCTAATCAGTAAAAACCAACTAATCTATAGAATTCAAAGCAATTAAACACAACTAAAACTTATAGATCAATCGATCTAAATCAATGAGCACTTGGCTCTGATACCACCTGTGAATCCAAGGATCGCAATTAGGAATTATCAATGTCAGTTGAAGGCAAGTCAATGTTTGCGGAATCAACATTGGCTTGGTTTAATTGTTTTGTAGTAAATTTCAATGTCAATCAAGATTCAAGAACACACTAAACGAAACACAATTAATGAATAATATGTATTTCATTAAAGCATGTTAATGATTACAAATAATGAATGAATGATATTAAATTTTGTGATGAATGATGCGACGGCTACTAGGGTTTGATTGTGAGATTTGATGTGATGTTTGCCGTTTGTGGAATTATCGTATTGCTATTGTTGTTGCCATTCAAGCCCCTGCATGATTCGAAACCTAGGATCCATTAATATAGACAATGATGTTTCTGTTATAGGAAACACCAGATCTCTTGGGATTTGAATTGTTTCTATTAAGGAATCATTGTCTTCTTTAGATGTTTTGTTCTTCCGTAGAAGTCTTGTTCTTCCGTAGATATTTTATTCTTTCGAAGCAATCTTGTTCTTCCGACAAATCTTGTTCCGAAGAAAACTTGTTCTTTAGATCTGGTTGTTCATCCGCACAAGATCTTCGGATGTAATTTTACTTGTAAGAAACATATCTACGGAGGAACAAAATGTTCATCCATAGATGTTTCTTACACTTGGTCAATTTCAGATATTGACCAAGTATACTGTTTATATGTGTAACCATACATAAATCAACACACATATAAACGGGTTAACCTATATATATAATGCATACACAATAATGAATAACAACCATGATGGGTTTGATAGAACACGAAATAAACAAGTTTAACCTTTTAAACTTTCTGAAAAAAGCAACGGAAGAATAGCATTATAACATATTTATAATCTGAAAAATTCATGTTCTTAATGATGTTTTAAGATGAAAAACAAACCCAAATCAAAAGGATCTTAAATATGTGAATGAACAAGCTATGAACACATGTTAAACTACATAAAATCACAGCTACATAAAGCTGTGATGAACTACCTTTCTCCAGCCAAAAGGCCGACCAAGGAAGGGTCGAAAGATGCTTGTGAATCGGCCAAGACTTAAAGGAAGGATCCCGCAAGCTTGTATACCCCAAGCTTATATGCAAAGCACTCTTCTTGTTAGGGATAACAACACCAAAGTTCTTCAAAACCCCTCTATTCAGCTGAAGAACCCGTAAGTTTAGAGAGAGAGAGCGCTACTGAAAAATGGTTTGCATGTGTATCTTGAATGAATGAGCAAAGAGTGTGGGACTAGCTTTGGATTAAAGAAAGTAAAACCTCTAAATTGGAGAGGGTGGGCGGCCGAAATTGCTTGTCTAGAGCAAGTTTCCCCCCAAAACTTTTAATCCCATTTTTATAAAACAGTCCCTTGTAAGTTTATGCAATTAACATTTAATTGTATAACTTATACACTCTTTCAATTACTTAATGTTATCTAACTAACTTAAATAACAATAAGTAATATTCTTGAACAAAATATCCTAATAAGTTGTTCCATCTCACATGCAACTTATTTAGAAAACCCATTTTCTAAATTTGGTGTTATTATTTAATTACATGATCATATCATCAATTGAATAATTGTCAGTGATTGCAAAGCTTGTTATTGGGTATACCCGACATGGATCATGACATACTAACCGCATCAATGTTCTATGTGTCTTGGACATGACAATTTCTTGCCCAATGTCCAATTTCCCCACACTTGAAGCATGGGTCATTAGTAGCAACCTTTTGCTTCTTCTCTTGCGGTTTGGGTGGCACCCTTTCCACCCCTTTCCCTTTTCCCCATACGGGTCCCTTACCCTTGGCAACCTTTCCCTTGGGTGCGGGATGAGGCCTTTTCTTGTTCCCACCTTCATTGATGGTGAGAACGGGTAAAACCCTTTTACCCATGGCCGCCTCGGCCATTTTAACCATTGAGTGAAGTTCACCAATGCTCTTGTCCCATGCATTCATATTGTAATTCAACACGAATGTCTAGAACTTCTTGGTAAGGCCATTATGGATCAAATCCGTGCCCAATTCCTTGGAGACAGTACAATTAAGCCTCTCGAGGCGGTCAATATGACTTTTCATCTTAAGTACATAAGATGAAACAGATTGGTTTTCGTCCATACGACATGCATGGAGTGCTCGAACTGTTTCGAAGCGCTCAACCCTTGCTTGCGTTTGGAATATTTCCTTTAGCTGGGTCATTATGTCGTAAGCTCTGTGATGTTCATACTCCTTTTGGAGATCCGGAGTCATGCTCGCTAGCATGAGACAAGACACTTGGACAGAGTCCTCAGTGTACTTGAGCCAATCGTTGTAGGCCTCCTCATCATCCTCAGTAGGTTGATCGGGGATAGGGTGGTCTAAAACATATGATCTTCTCTCTTGCTTGAGAACGATTCTCAAGTTTCGATACCAATCAATAAAGTTATTATGATTTAGACGTTCCTTTTGGAGGATCGCTCGTAATGATTGGTTGGACGTAGATGAGTTATCGTGATTTTCATTGTTGGTGGCCATCTACAAAATTTAACAAAGATCTATTTTAGTATTTCCGATATGCCATAATAATTAATGCTTTTTAAGGTCATTTTTTATATGAAAGTCTAGAACCCAACATTACATTTAAATTGTGGTTAGGTGATCTTTATCCCACGATTTAAATTAATAAGGTGGTCAACGTTTGACGATTGCAACCATTTGCAACTTCTAGAAATATGGATCGACTTGAAACGTCATATGTAAAGTCGGCATGTTAATCCCATCAACACCATTTGGAAACCACACCATAGGTGATCCATTTGACATGGGTTTCAAATCAAGATACCCTACTTACGCCTACGTGTGAGTTTGCCAAAATAAGTGGTTAGTGATCTTTATCCCACAAATAAGGCATTCTCACCTCAAGTCGCAAGTTCCCTCAAAATGGTTAGGTGACCTTTATCCCACTAAGAGTTCCCAAGTGACTCAAGTGTTGTGTAAAAGGACGGTGTTGATCTTGTTTAAAATTTTAGAGATTTCATAATACAAGTTTTAGAAAACCCTATGTACTTGTATTTGCATGCTTTCAAATACAAGGTACCCTATGGTCCTTTAATTAAAACCAATTTTTAATCTTTATAATCATTAAATCAATTTAATAACCTTTTATTACTTTTTAATGATAAAGAACCATTTATTTTCAGCTTGTTAAGTTTGTTAATTAGTTTGTAATGCATGTCAAAATATCAACCATACAATCAAATAACAAACATTCAAACAAGCACAAGCATACAAACATGAGTGCATAACCATAGCCACTAAGATGACAACACTTGTTTGCCATCACAAGTGTCATCATAAGGTCTTTCCTAAGGGTTGAAATCAACACAAAAAATGAGGCCATCTTAGACCCCCACTTGAACTTGCATCCATATGCTTCAAGTTCCATGTCTTTGATGTCCATCTTTGGGTCTTGATCTTGTGAATCTTTCTTTTACAAAATTGTATCCTAATACATTTTTCTAATAAAAGAAATGCACCTAATCTATTAATTACATAACCAAGTGAACAAATAATTAAAACCCAAATAATAAACAAAATATTACAACCCAATTGAATGAATCAAACCAACCATTCCAATCATCCAAATCAAAAGGGCCAAAGGCTAGGTTATGCACACTAACATCCAATGACCATATCATCCAAACATATAATGAAACCCCACTTAAAACCACCAAATTTCAGCCATCATAAACTGAAATTTTGGGTTTTAAACATTGTCCAAACAATCAACATTTCATAATATATATCTTTCAATGTCTAATCACTAGCATGTGTGATATGACCTTGAAAGTTGGGGAATCATTCATACAAAATATAGCAGCCCAAAAACAGCCTCTAATAAGTGATAATACATCTTTAAAACCGATTTTAATGACTAAGAACAAGCAAGTTATCCACATAACCGGCTCTTGATTCCATTGATGGGTTTGATAGAACACAAAATAAACAAGTTTAACCTTTCAAACTTTGTGAAAAACGCAGCGGAAGAATAGCATTATAGCATATTTATAATCTGAAAAATTCATGTTCTTAATGATGTTTTAAGATGAAAAACAACCCAAATCAAAGGATCTTAATATGTGAATGAACAAGCTATGAACACATGCTAAACTACATAAAATCACAGCTACATAAAGCTGTGATGAACTACCTTTCTCCAGCCAAAATGTCGACCAAGGAAGGGTTGAAAGATGCTTGTGAATCGGCCAAGACTCCAAGGAAGGATCCCTCAAGCTTGTATACCCCAAGCCTATATGCAAAGCACTCTTCTTATTAGGAGAACAACACCAAAGTTCTTCAAAAACCCCTCTATTCAGCTGAAGAACCCGTAAGTTTTAGAGAGAGAGAGAGATGCTGAAAAATGGTTTGCATGTGTATCTTGAATCAATGAGCAAAGAGTGTGGGAATAGCTTTGGATTAAAGAAAGTAAAACCTCTAAATTGGAGAGGTGGGCGGCCGAAATTGCTTGTCTAGAGCAAGTTTCCCCCCAAAACTTTTAATCCCATTTTTATAAAATAGTCCCTTGTAAGTTATGCAATTACATTTAATTGTATAACTTATACACTCTTTCAATTAGTTAATGTTATCTAACTAACTTAAATAACAATAAGTAATATTCTTGAACAAAATATCCTAATAAGTTGTTCCATCTCACATGCAACTTATTTAGAAAACCCATTTTCTAAATTTGGTGTTATTATTTAATTACATGATCATATCATCAATTGAATAATTGTCAGTGATTGCAAAGCTTGTTATTGGGCATAACCCGACTTGGATCATGACATACTAACCGCATCAATGTTCTATGTGTCTTAGGCAAATAGAATCTAACAAACCATTCATTACACATTGTAATTCAAGTACTAAGCCTATACAAAATGGACTAGATCTACTGATCCTAGGGACCTAACATATTTGAATAATGCAGGATCTGATGATACATGTTATCCATCTGTTCCCCCAATATGAATGAAGTGTCACTGTCTGCTGATCGTCCAAGAATACACACATCAAGTATCACGGAACAAGGAACAACAAATAATAACAATGATCCTGCACAAGTCCAGCATAGCGGATCTACATACTCAAATGAAAACACTTCATCAGCAAATGCTACCTTTGCATCCGCAGATGAGTGTCCTACATCCGGAGATATGAATAATGTCTCAATAACAGTTCCATGCTCTCAGGAAGATACAACAAACATTGGAGATGATTCAGCAAGTCCTCATATACCATCCGTAGAAGTTCTTGTAACTCCTACGGAAGAACAAATTACTTTCGAAGAAGTTCCTATAGACGATATTAATGACGCACCTACTGTTCAAACTCACGAAGATCACTCCATACCCAATGATAAACAGGAGGAACACTTTGATTACTTCCTAAATTCATCAGCTGGATTGGATCCATCTGCATCAATGAATATGACTAACTTGGAATCATCTATTCCAGTTGAATCTACTCGAACAATAAGAATTTATAAGACTCATCCAATAAACAACATTGTTTGTGATCTTGATAAAAGAACAACAAAAAGCCAAGGTGGAGCTGCAAAGATCTGTCTTTTCACTTGTTTTCTTTCACAAGTAGTTCCTCCAAACATCACAACTGCTCTAAAAGACAATAGCTGGATTAAAGCTATGCAAGAAGGGCTTTATCAATTCAGAGAGCAAAAAGTCTGGAATGTAGTTGATTTACCTGAAGGCTAACATCCAATTGGAACAAGATGGCTCTTCAAAAATAAACTAGATGACAGAGGTATAATTCTGAGAAACAAAGCAAGGTTGATTGCACAATGTTACACACAAGAAGAAAGGATACACTATGATGCAGTTTTGGCAGAAGTAGCAAGAATTGAAGCCATAAGAGTATTCCTAGCATATGCATGGTATAAGAAGTTCACTGTCTATCAAATTGATGTCAAATATGCTTTGTTATATGGGAAAATTGATGAATAAGTCTATGTAGCACAACCTCCAGGATTTGAAGATCCTCATTTGTTGTGTGTGTTTGTGCTAGGTGCCAATCAAATCCAAAAGAGTCTCATCTAAATGCTGTGACGAGGATTTTCAAATATGTTAAAGGAAAACTTGCCCTTGGACTTTGGTATCCAAAGGATGGTGACTTTATTCTTTACTCATATTCAAATAGTGACTTTAGAGAATGCAACAACAACAGAAAATTCACAACTGGTGGATGTCAATTCATCGGACCAAGACTAGTTTCATGGCAGTGCAAGAAGCAACCAAATGTATCTGTATCCACAACTGAGGCTGAGTACATAGCTGCTTCAGCTGGTTTCTCTCAAGTTCTTTGGTTGTAAAACCAATTACTTCATTATGTTACAATATCCTTGAGACTCCAATTTACATTGACAATTCATCTGCTATGTTTGTAACTGCTAATCCATTGCAACATAGTAAAACAAAACATATTGAAATAGGATACTATTTTCTAAGAGATTGCTCAGTAAGGATTTGATCAAGTTAGTCAAAGTGGATACAACCAACCAGCTTGCTGATTTATTCACTAAAGCCTTTGATTTAGTTAGTGTAATGTCCCGCTTCCGGGATGCTCACAACTGGTCAATCATCGCACATAAAACGTAAATTACATTAACTTTAATAAAACATTGCAGCAGAAAGATTAAAACAAACATTTCATTTCATTATAATTGCTTTTGCAAATAATACAACATTTATTACAGAACATCATTTGTTCTGATTACATTGCAAAAACATTATACAAAAGAATGCCATCCACAATGAGCCAAGTAGTCACCCCGTGCCATCCTCAGCAACATTCACCTACCAACTAGAAACTCATAAAAGTCAACATTGCTGAGTGAGTTCTAGTTTTAAAATAAAATACTTTACTTTCTTTCAAAACCATTCTATACTTTCGTACATGATCACATATCATACGTACACGTATATAATATCATTATTCTCTTCCTTTACTTTTCATCACTTTCTTTCTTTATCTCTTTCCGGATCAGAGTCTTCAGCTATACCCCAAACATATACACAACGCGAGTACTGGGCCGAAGATCATAAATGACTTCCATAACGCACATAGCCTGGTAGCAGCACCAAGGCAAGCGACAAAGATCCCAACTGTATACTACACCTCAAACGTATGCACAAAGCAGGTACTGGGACAAAGATTATAAATGACTTCCATAACGCACATAGCCTGCCACCAGCACGGGGCAAGTAGCCACTATAATCCATGTACTATATAGCTGGTTAGTCACAAAGACTAGACCCCTGTGAGTATCCTTATGGGTTAGCTAAACCACAAATAGTTGAGCTTACGACATTTTAGAGTCTTGCACCTTCGTACATTTTGCTTGCAAACCTTTCTTTACTTTCACTTTCATTAATGCATGCATTCTATCATTATGTTCCTCTTTTCATTATCTTCCACTTTATGTTACATGATAAACATACATAACACGAAACATAAACACAACCATACAAAACATCACTATACAAGGCATCATCATATATGACATAACAATCATCATACATGCCATAACATAGCCCATATATCATCAAAAGTCAACTTACTTCAGCCCAGGAACATACCAAGTCAAAGCCTACATTTTACTTTTTCCCCAAAAATCAGAAAAATATTCTAAGGCTTAGGCGTATGGGCACTATGCAGACATATAGGCACTATGCAGGAGCATGGGGAACACTTAGGCGCATGAGGAACTTTAAGGCGGATAGCCACTATGTAGGCGCATGAGTGCCTAGGCGCATAGGCTTTCCTGGCGCATGGACACTTGGTCAATTTCAACCTTTTCCAGGCACATAACCACTATTTGGGTGCATTGGGTTTGAGCGGATGGGAACACTTAGGCAGTTTTTTACCGTTGGGCGCATGGGCCACTATTTAGGCGCATGGGCAGTCTATATCACACTTAAACAACAGAATTTAGTCAACAATCATCACCTAACATGTTCTAATATTAATTCATACATTCTAAACCTTAGAAACACAATCATAACATCATCACAACCATAAACACACACAAATCAAACCCCACCCACAAACACATACACATATACAATCGGGTGAAAACCCCTTTTAAATAAAAACGTTCACACATGTATTTCCAGCCCCAAATCAGTTTAAAACAAGTTAAAAAAGGGGGTTCTAGAACTCACCTTAGCAGGTCTTCGTTATGACTTCTTCAAAACCCGTTTGCAAATTGAGTTCTACCACCTAAAAACCCACCAAACACACACAAAGGGAACAGACAAACACATATAAGCATACAACCGAGGCTAAAGCCAGTTAACAACATCACAAAACCAAGGATTCTTACATTAAATTTCATCTATTCTTCTTCTTCCAAAAACCCGAGAGTTCTCTGTTGTTGTTCTCTCTGTCTCTAAAAAATCCAAATGGAAGGTGTGAGTAAGCAACAAGGGCGACTATGTTTCTTTATTCACAACTTCCAATCTTTTTGTCCTTTTGACGCTTTTAACCCCTCTACTTGGGTTTTATAGCTTTTCTATCTTTTTCTTCACTTTTATTCTCTCTTTCATAACTTTAAAAATAACCGGGTGTTACAAGTCCACCCCTTTATATAGGTTTCATCCCTGAATCATGTTATTCCTCAAACAAATATGAGCAATGCTGCCTCATCTCCTCTTCAGTCTCTCATGTACACTCGGATCCTTTCCTGTGCTTCCAATGTACACGTACAAGAGGAACTACTTTATTCCTTAGCCTCTTCTCCTTACGATCAATGATCGCCACTAGTTGTTCCACATAATTGAGCCGCTCATCTACCTCGATATCCTCCTGCGGTACAACGATATCCTCGACAACCAAACAATTCCTCAGATGAGAAACATGGAATGTTGGGTAAATTCCACTTAACTCATCTGGTAGCTCCAATCTATAGGCCACCTCTGCCACTCGAGCAATGATTCAGAAAGGCCCTATGTACCTTGGGCACAACTTGGCTTGCTTTCTGAATCAAATGATACCTTTCCAAGGTGGGACTTTCAACATAACTCTATCACCCACCTGGAACTCAATCAGTCTACGTCTCTTATCGGCATATAACTTCTGCTTATCCTTGGCTGCCTTCATAATGACTTTGATCTTTTCAAGTTTCTCAGTCGTAGCCTTGATCACCTCTATACTCCCCAACTATTTTTTATCAATATCACCCCAACACACGGGCGTTCTTCATCTCCTACTATATAGCATCTCATAACGGGGCATACTAATGCTAGCATGATAACTATTATTATATGAGACTCAGCTAACGGTAAGTGGTCATCCCAACTACCTCCAAAATCAATGACGCATGCATGAAGCATATCTTCTTGCATCTGAATCGTCCTCTCCAAATGACCATCCGTCTGAGAATGATAAGTTGTGCTAATATGTAACATCATCCACTTCGCATCGTGGAATTTCATCCAAAATTTAGACGTAAACTAGGTGTCACGATCAGACACAATAGACACCGGCACACCATGACGAGTTACAATCTCTTTAATGAACAGATCCGCCAACCTCTGAGATGAGTATGTCTCGTGGATCAGTAGGAAATGAGCACTCTTCGTCAAACGACCAACTATCACCCATATAGCATCATACCCTTGCGCGGTGCGCGGTGCGCGGTAGCTTAATAATTGTAAGTCCTCGTTCCTGGGACACTTATAGCCGGCCAATCATTGCTCATAAAACATATAATTACATTTAACTTTCATAAAACATCACAGCGGAACATCAAAGCAACTTTTCATTTCATTATAAATGCTTTTGCAAGTTAATACAATCATTCATTACACATTTCCATTTGCTCGCATTACAATGCAAAAACATTATCAAAATAATACCATCCATAATGCCTAGTAGCTGCCCCACGTCATCCTCAACAATGCTCACATACCAACTTGAAAATTCATAAAAAGTCAGTGTTGGTGGGTGAGTTCTAGTTTTAAAATAAAACATACTTTATTTTCGATTAAAATTGATCTTTACTTTTGCATGTGATCACACATCATACGTAAACATAGATAATATCTTCATCATTCGTTCGTTTTTTCTTTCACACATTGTACGTCATTACCATTCACTTTCATTACTTTCATTCTCATTCATTCATACTTTATTACTTCTTTTCATTCCATCAAATGCCATGAACTTTACCCCAGCGTCATGCATAAAGTGGGTATTGGGCCAAGGTCTATCATAGACCCCCCGTCATGGCGCACAACAGCCTGGCCACAGTACCTAAGGGTAAATTCAAGCGTACCATTGTCATGTGCTATACCCACTGTCATGCATAAAGCGAATACCAGGCCGAGGTCTATCATTGACTTCCCACATGGTGCACAGCAGCCTAGCCACAATATCTAGGGTAAGCGACAAAGGTTCTATACAAATGATCAATTACAAAGAAAGACCCCAATGTGCATCCTTCTGGGGTAGCTAACCCACACAGCGTTGTACTAACACCCTTCATTGGGCGTGTTTCACATACAAGGCTTGGAAGACTTACATTACTTTCCTTCGTTCATTCATTAATGCATTCTTTCATCATGTTCCTCTTTTCATTATCTTCCACTTTATGTTAGATAATACTTTGAGTTCATTCATTAGCATTCACCGTAAAGCCATGGGAAAATAAACATACAAGAAGGAACATCAACATACACAGTCAACATCATCATACATGGCATCATACATACATAGCGTACACCGTACATACCAACATGCATAACATCATAAACATCATCTCAAAGCATCAACATACATCATAACATCATGCCCAACACATCATCTATGACCTCAAAAATTCAACTTACATGAACCCCCGGGATCCTCCCAAGTCAAAGCCTACATTTCACTTTTTCCTCAAAAAGTTAGAAAAATATTCCAAGTGTTCATCCGCATTTGCCTTTTTGTTCATCCGCATATCTTTTACTTCATCCGCATTTACTCAGTATTCATCTGCATTTCCTCAGTACTCATCCGCACTTCTTTTACTTAGTGGTTATTGCTCATCCGCATTAACTGTTCATCTGCATTTCCCTAATACTCATCCATATTGGCTTACTTAGTGAACAATGCTCATTCGCATTTGTTGTTCAATCGCATGAACGTTCTCATCTGCATCGACTTTCCATCTACAATGACTTTCCATCCGCATTGACTTAATTACTGGTCAATGCTCATCTACATTTGTTGTTCAATCGCATGAACCTTCTCATCCGCATTGACTTTTCATCCGCATTGACTTTCCATCCGCATTGACTAACTTAGTGGTCAATGCTCATCCGCATTAACTGTTCTTCTGCATTTCTTTTTAACACTTGGGAAGATTCTAAAACTTAGGCATATGAACTACTGTTTGGGCATATGAATAGCCTAGGACTCACTATTCATCAGATTCAGTTCCCATAACCTCATCAATCATGTTCTAAGCTTAAATCTTACATTCTAAGCCTTAAAAACACCACCATAACATCATCAAGCATACACATAGCCCAATATCACATCATAATCACAGCATACACACATTCATAGATATGGGTATAAAACCTAGTTTTATGAAAACATAAGTTCATGCATTTCCAGCCCCTAAAATCCGCTAAAACATGTAAAAGAGGGGGTCTAGAACTCACCTTTGTAGTTCTTGAGTATGGTTTCTTCCACACTCGATTGTAGTTGAGTTCAACCGCCTAGAAACCCACTAAAACAAACACCCGAACACAAACAAACATGCATAAGCATAAACCCGAGGATATGACCGGTCAAGAACATCATAAACACACGAATTCTTACCTTGAATTCGAATTCTTTCCTGTTCTTTTTTCTAAAACCGAGAGTTTTTGCTCTCCTTCCTTTTCTCTCTAAAATATCCAAGGATTATGAGTGAAGAGAGGGTGATGGGCGGCCATCACCTTTATTCACCAACTATTCAAAGATTTTGTCCTTTTTGTCACCTTTAACCCCTATACTTGGGTTTTATTTCCTTCCTTCATTTTCTTTGCTTTATTATTTCTTTCTTTGTCTTTAAAAATAACCAGGCGTTACAAGTCCACCCCCTAATATAGATTTCGTCAAGGAAACCGTTATTCGTCAAACAATCGTTGGTAATGTTGTCTCATCTCTTCTTCAGTCTCCCACATAGACTCGGATCCCTTCTCGTGCTTCCACCATACACGCACAAGAGGAACCACTTTATTCGTCAACCCCTTTTCTTTTCGATCAATGATCGCCACTAGTTGCTCCACATAATTGAGCCATTCATCTACCTCGATATCCTCCAGTGGTACAATCATATCCTCGTCTGCTAGACACTTTCTCAGATGAGATACATGGAATGTCGGGTGAATTCCACTTAACTCACTTGGTAACTCCTATCTATGGGCCACCTCTCCTACTGTAGCGATGATTCGGAAAGACCTTATGTATCTCGGGCTCAACTTGCCACACTTTCTAAACCAAATGATACCCTTCCAAGGTGAGACTTTCAACATAACCGTGTCACCCACCTGGAAATCAATTGGTCTACGTCGTTTATCAGCATACGACCTATGTCTATCTTTGGCTACCTTCATGAAGGCCTTGATCTTTTCAAGCTTCTCAGTCGTAGCCTCGATCACCTCGATGCTTCCTAACTCTTTCTGACCAATATCACCCCAATAGACGGGTGTTATACATCTCCTACCATATAGCATCTCATATAGAGGCTTACTAATGCTGACATGATAACTGTTATTATATGAGAACTCAGCTAAAGGTAAGTGGTCATCCAACTTCCTCCAAAATCAATGATGCATGCGTAGAGCATATCTTCTAGCGTCTGAATCATCCATTCTAGCTGACCATCCATTTGAGGATGATAAGCCGTGCTAATATGAAACTTTGTCCCCCTTGCATTGTTGAATTTCATCCAACATTTAGATGTAAACCAGGTGTCATGATCAGACACAATAGACCTCAGCACACCATGATGAGTTACAATCTCCTTAATGAAAGATTAGCCAACCTCTTGGATGAATACGTATCGTGAATTGGTAGGAAGTGAACACTTTTCGTCAAATGGTCAACTATCACCCATATGGCATCATATCCTCGTGCGGTATGCGGTAGCTTCGTAATAAAATCCATGGTGATGTGCTTCCACTTCCACTCTGGTATATCCAAAGGTTGGATCTTTCCATACGGCATTTGATGCTCCGCCTTCACTTCCAAGCAAGTAAGGTACTTACTCACATACTCCACCACATCACGCTTCATACCCAGCCACCAATAGTCTTTCATCATGTCTTGGTACGTCTTTGTAGCATCAGGACGAATAGAGTACCGAGTCTTGTGAGCTTCATCCATAATCTTCATACATAGATTCCCATAACGAGGAATCCACATCTGCCCGAATCGGGTCTTAACACCAAGTGTGTTTTCACCTAATTCCGCAATCAGACCTCTCATTCATTCGGAGTTAAGATGATCTTCTTTCGATGTGTTATCTTGAAACTCTTTGATTTGCTTCATCACATCCGAGGTCATGATCATCTGGTAAGCTTTCACCCAAATCGGTACGGATTTCTCTTTCCGGCTAAGGGCATCCGCCACCACGTTGGCTTTGCCACGATGGTAATCGATCTAGCAGTCATAATATTTTATGAGCTCTAACAATCGTCTATGCCTCATGTTTAGGTCCTTCTACTCAAAGAAGTACTTCGGGTTCTTGTGGTTAGTGAATATGGTGCATTTCGTCCCGTAAAGGTAGTGCCTCCAAATCTTTAACGCAAAGACCACAGCTGCTAGCTCCAAGTCATGAGTAAGATAATTGATCTAATGAACCTTTAACTATCGGGATGCATAGGCTATAACTTTTCACCTCTAGATTAACACAAACCCTAACCCCGAGTAGGAAGCATCAGAATAAACCACCAGATATTCAGTTCTAACGGGTAATGACAGAATAGGAACTTGAGTCAACCTCGCCTTTAATTCCTTGAATGCCTTCTCTTGACCTTGACCCCAGACAAACTTCACATCTTTTCGGGTCAACATGGTTAGTGGAGAAGCGATCTTAGAGAAGTCTTTAATAAACCTCCTATAGTAGCCTTCCAAACCCAAGAAACTACAAATCTTAGATGGTGTCTTTGGAGACTTCCATTGGTTCACTGCCTCCACCTTTGTCGGGTCCACAATAATCCCATCAGGATTCACCACATAAGCTAAGAATCGGACCTCACGCAACTAGAATGCACATTTGGAGAATTTAGCATACATCTTCTCCCTTCTCAACGTCTCCATTACCTCTCGAATGTGACCGGCATGCTCCTCTTCACTCTTTGAATAAATCAGGATATCATCGATAAACACGATTATTGATTTATCCAACATTGGCCGACACACTCGATTCATCAAGTCCATAAAAGCAGCTGGCGCGTTCGTCAAACCAAATGACATAACGAGAAACTCGTAGTGACGATAATGCATGCGAAAAGCTGTTTTAGGAATATCCCGCTCTTTCACTTTTAACTCATGGTAGCCCGATCGAAGATCTATCCTTGAGAACCAACTGGCACCTTGAAGTTGATCAAACGAATCATCAATTCTCGGTAAAGGGTATCGGTTCTTCACCGTCAACTTGTTCAGCTCACGGTAGTCTATACACATCCTCATGCTACCGTCTTTCTTCTTCATATGTAGAATCGGAGCACCCCAAGGAGAAAAACTTGGTCTAATAAACCCCTTATCAAGCAGCTCTTGCAACTTCTCCATCAACTCTTTCATCTTAGTCGGAGCCAGACGATACGGTGCCTTGGCAACAGGTTGGGCACCCGGTATCAAGTCAATCTGGAACTTGATCTCACGATCGGGTGGCACTAGTGGTAAGTCTTCTGGGAAAACGTCTGGAAAGTCACACACAAACGTCTGAGTGTAGTTCTCCCTTGGTGTCTCTGGGAAGGTGATGAAAGGACCATTGGGTGAGTTGTCAGGATAGCATATAAGATGATGTTTGGGTTCTATGCTATCCTTTTCAACCACATGTAGGGCTGAACCCATTTGATTGTTGGAGTTGCCAGATGAACCCTGCATGTTCATCTCCATCTAGTAGCCACTGAGAATTCCATATAACTCTGTCAGAGTGAGAGTTTTGAGATTTTCAGTTCTCTTGATTACCACACAGTAGTGTGTCCATTGCCTAGGAAGTGAGGACATGAACTTCCTTACAATGTCTCTATTCTCAAGAGCAACTCCTCCATCCATTAGGGTATCCACAATCTCAACATACCTCAAGTATTGCTGAGTCATGGTCTCACCTATTTTGAAGGTGAAGTTTTCAAACTGCTACTTCAGGAGATCCTTCTTGTTCTCCTTGGCTTCAGAAGAACCCTCATACATCAGTTTCAGTGCATCCCACAGCTGTTTAGCTGTTTTGCACTTCTTGAAACCTCTGTATACAGAGTTTGGAAGGGTAGTTTGAAGAGCTGTCATGGCTTTCCTGTCTATCTCTACTCTCTTCCTATCTTCGTCAGAGTAGTTAGCCACATCCTTGGGGATGATACCAGCACTAGTAGCAGAGGGTGTGCTGGGAATGAAAGGTCCATTCTCAATAGACTCCCACATTCTCGAATCGAGACACCTGATGAAACCTTCCATTCTTAAACACCAGGTGTCAAACTCGTCAAGAGTGATCAGTGGGGACTTGTTCGTGGTTCCAGTTTCCATATTGATTTTGGAAATGGCTGCCATTCGAAAAGTTTGGTATTTGTGTGTGTGAGGGATCTTAAGATGGTGAGATCTTATATCAAGAGCCTCAAAGCTCTGATATCAATGCAGGATCGTTGAAGGGTGAGAGTTACAACACAACAACACAAAGAGGACATTAACCAAATTTTAATCAAACAGTAAACTGGATTAACCAAGATAAGACACTAAGAACACAAGTAATGAAAGAGACAGAACACAAAGAACACAAGTATATGGTTTTCAAGAACGCAGTATATTGCTTTCTCTATGTTCTATTACAAGTGTTACAAAGCATTAATAAAAGATACAAGAACATGAGATACTTATACTACATCCTACAGCTGGCTATACTTTGAAAGCCAGCTGGATACAATTGACTAGACATAAACAAAATCAATTGTAGAGTCAAAAGGCAGATTGCCTTTTGACTTGTGACTATGACATGCCATACCTCACATCCTTTTCTATTACAAAAATGATAAAGTACATAAAGTAGAAAGTATACAGACTCAAGACCTCAATGTACAGTTACCAAAAGCATGAACCTTTTCACCAAACCATGTTAGTGTTGACTTGCAGAGTTGCAGCGGAAAGGTGTCCAGCTATATGGAACAGTACATCAGATAAAGCATATGTTAAAAGTCTTCGGAAGAAATCTGTCTTCATGAACTTGAAGCTTGGGAAGACTTTGTCTCTGAGGCTTCGGAAGACTTCATCTTTGGCTTCGGAAGATGTTGGTCTTGGCTTCGGAAGATTTCACACTTAGAGTATTTCTGTTGCACATGTGAAACTTCCGAAGCATTCCACTTCAATGCACTTGTGTAGCATGCAGGAGAGACTAAAGATGTTTAGGTTGCATTAGCCTCTTCATTAATCTCTACAAACTTCCGAAGCATTCCACTTCAATGCACTTTTTGAATGATTTTGGGGCTGGAACACATCTGTAAATCGTTTTTCGGGTATTTGGGTGTAAACCCGTTTATGTATGTATGTGTATGTGATTTTGGGCTTGGTCGTGCTTGAATGATGTCGTGAAATGCTTCCCTAAGGTTTAGAATGGTTGATTTTAGCTTAGAAGAGGATTGGAAGAGTTTGGAGGTCAGACTTGGCAGCTGCAGTTTGGGATGAACTCATTCTGTGCCCAGCTTGGGCTATGCAACTGGAGGTCCATGCGACTGAATGTCATGCGACTAGGGGCCATACGCACGAAAGAGGTGCGACTGAGGTTCATTCGTGCAACTGAGAGCCATACGCATGAGGGCTATGCGACTAAAGGAATATGGATGAGAGTCATGCGACTGAGGGAAATGCGGATGAAGGTCATGCGACTGAAGGTCATGCGACTGGAGTCCATACGCCTGTGAGTCGTGCGATTGAGGTTCATACGCACGAAAGGTGTGTGAATGAGGACCATTCGCATGAAGGTACTGCGACTGAGGTCCATACACCCCGATGTCATGCGACTGAGGTTCATTCGCATGGTAAGTATGCGATTGGAGGTTATACGACTCGAGGCTATGCAACTGGAGGACCATTCGCCTGAGTGATTTCATACGCATGAAGATCATGAGACTGAGTAGGGTCCATATGCCCAAATGTCCATAGTTAGTGTCTGACTTTTGAGAAAGTGTGGATGTAGACTCGGACCTTTGGGGTTGTAGATGATATGATGGGTATGGATGACCTAAGATGATGAATGATGATGAGCTGATGATGAGGATCGTGTGATATATGATGATGTGTGATTCCATATGGTTGTATGTTGTGGTGATACGCATGATTCGTGTGATGTCTGATGTTGTGTGATTATGCATGTTGTATGTTATGCATGATGTATGTTATGGGCGTGCGATGTTGCCTTGTGTGATTGATGTGTATGTTGTTATGTTCCTTATTTTGCTATGTATGATTGTCTTCCCGTGACTTGCGTTGAACGTTAATGAATGTAATGAAAGAATTATACAACGTAAAGTGGAAGATAATGAAAAGAGGAATGTAATGAATGAATGCAAGCATGAACGAATGAATGATAGCAAGGATGGCTTGCAAGACTAAGGAAGGAGGTTCATAACTCACTAAGAGTTGTTAGCTCAACTGTGTGTGTAATTATAGCATGTGATCTTGGCTAACTGATAATGGGACGTAGACACACAAGGGAGTTCAGTTTTGGGAACTGCTCTGATACGTGCGATGTGGTATTTACTATGTGCTATGTAGCGTGCGATTTTGGCAACCTCATGTGGATTATGTAGCATGCGATTTTGGCTAACCCATGAGATGGTGTGGAATTCTGGCTACACCCTAAGAGTTCTCACACACAGGGGGAGTCGGCCTTGGTGACCACTCCATTGGTGCGATTTGTGCGATACGTACGATGGATAATGAGGGACTATAGACAAAGTGGGAGTTTAGTTTTTGTAACTGCTTTGATACGTACGATGTGGTATTTACTATGTGCTATGTAGCGTGCGATCTTGGCTACCACATGTGTGCGATTTGTGCGATATGTACTTCGGGTACGATGATGCAAGGGTGTGGTTGGTGCGAAAAGTGCGATAGGTATGAGATAGACGAATGGAAGAAATGATGTTATGAACGAATGAAGCAGATGAGAATGTTAACGAATGTAATGGAAGATAATAATTATATTATCTATGTGTATGTATGTTGTGTGATCGTTTACGAGGTAATGAATGTTTTTATAAAGGAAGTAAAGTATGTTTTCTTCAAAACTAGAACTCACTTAGCAATGCTGACTTTGATGTGTTTCCAGTTCGCAGGTAATGATTGCTGAGGATGGCACGAGGTGGCTACTCAACTCTTTTGGGATGGCATCCATTTTTTTTAATGCTTTTGTAATGAAATGAAAAATGATATTATATAATGAACAGTTGTATAGTTTGCAAAAGCATTTTGATGAAATGAAAATTTTGTTTTTAATGTTTCTGCTGCAACGCTTTTACGTAGGATGATAAAATATATCTTTTATGTGCGATGAACGACCAGCTGTAAGCGTCCCAGGAACGGGGCCTTACACTAAACGTGCTCGGTCGGGCGGCGATCATGTTCTCGCGCATATCCGTTGGCAAGCCCTGGATGTACCTCTTGATTTTTTATGATAGAGGAGTCACCTGATCAGGCACCAGCCGTGCCATCTCGTTAAATTTGGTGGTGTACTGTTGCTGTGTCATCGTCCCCGCTTCCAACTGCAGGAACTCCCTCTTAACCTTGTTTATCTCCCTATGAGGACAAAACTCCTCAATCCCCAATTTCTTCAGCTAAGACCATCTCATCCTCCCAATAGCCCGACGACCCTCAGCTTGGATAATATTGTCCCACGAGCATAAAGCTGAGTCCACGAAAGAGTAGGCAGCAAACTTCACTTTCTGATCCTCCTGGAACTTGCTAATGTTCAAACATTTTCCATTTCTCTCACCCACTAGTGAGCAGCAGCAGCAGTGCCATTACCATCAAAAGTAGGGGGCGTGCATCGTTGGAACACGCCATAGTTACAGCCTCGTGCTGCCTCCAGCGCAGGCTCTTCTTCTTCATCATCAGATAGAACCGTCTCAGTCTCGGGCTGTCTTCTTTCGCCCGTAGATCTACTTCTTTCATTTCCTTCTCCTTCCGTCACAGCCTTGATAACTTTGGTCAACGCAGACAGTAAGATTGTGTACATGACCTGATGAACTTCTTCCACAATAGCCTCTTTTACTCAGGCTCTCAGATTGGCACTCTTATCACTGCCGTCCGGATGAGGGTTCTCGGGTTCTTCATGAACTACCATTTTGGCTCTAGGCCTTCCTCTCGTAACCTGTGGTTCAGCACCACGACCTCCACCACGTGAAGCTTTAGATGATCTACCGCCGGCCATCCTCTAACACACACTAAAAGAATCAAACACCAACACGGTCATTGCAGGGAACAACTTAGTTTATGACAAGTATAGTAAGTACCTAATTACAGTGGCTAGTTGTGCTTAACCACTTACTTTACTATTCATACCAAAAGCATTACCTATCCTGACTACATCAGTATCTAAATCTACCAACAACACATAAACCACATAACATGCACACATAATACCTGTTAATCATTAAGAAAATACCCCAAGAATATTAAGATCTTTCTGCTCAAAGAGTACTTGAAGCTCTTGTGGTTAGTGAAAATGGTGCACTTCATCTGGAAAGATAGTGCCTCCAAATCTTTAACGCGAAGACCACGGCTGCTAGCTCCAGGTCGTCAGTAGAATATTGACCTCATGAACCTTCAACTACCCGGATGCGTAAGCTATAACCTTCCCTCTTTGTATTAACACACACCCCAACCCCGAGTAGGAAGCATGAGAATAAACCACCAGATCTTTGCTTCCATCGGGTAATGACAGAGCAAGAGCTTGAGTTAAACTTGCCTTCAATTCTTCGAACGGCTTCTCTTGAGCTTGACCCCATACGAACTTCACGTCTTTTAGGGTCAACTTGGTTAGTGGAGAAGAGATATTGGAAAACTCTTGGTTGAATCTCCTATAGTAGCCCACCAAACCCAAGAAGCTACGAATCTCGGATAGCGTCTTTGGGGACTTCCATTGCATCACTGCCTCCACCTTTGCCGGGTCCACCATAATCCCATCAGGATTGACCACATGACCCAAGAACTGAAATTCGCGCAACCAGAATGCACACTTAGAGAACTTGGCGTACAACTTCTCATTTCTTAGCATCTCCAGAACCTCCCGAATGTGACCGGCACGCTCCTCTTCATTCTTTGAATAAATCCGGATATCATCAATAAAGACAATCACTGATTTATCCAACATCGGCCGGCACACTCGATTCATCAAATCCATAAAAGCAGCTGGCGCGTTGGTCAAACCAAAAGACATTACAAAGAACTTGTAGTGACCATGACGCATGCGGAAAGATCTTTTAGGAATGTCTTGCTACTTCACCTTCAGTTGATGCTAGCCAGATCGAAGGTCTATTCTTGAAAACCAACTGGCACCTTGAAGCTGATCAAACAAATCAATGATTCTCGGTAAGGGGTATCGGTTCTTGACCTTCAACTTGTTCAGCTCATGGTAGTCAATACACATCCTCATACTACCATCTTTGTTCTTCACGAGCAGTACCGGAACACCCAAAGGAGAGATACTCGGTCGAATGAACCCCTTATCAAACAGCTCTTGCAACAGCTCCATCAATTCTTCAATCTCCGTCGGAGCCAACCGATACAATGCCTTGGCAACAGGTTGGGCACCCAGTATCAGATGAATCTGGAACTTGATCTCTCGGTCAGGTGGCACTCCAAGTAAGTCTTCTGGAAAACATGTCTGGAAAGTCACACACCACTGGTACATGGGATAGTTGTGGTGTTGGCGCATCCACATCCTTTACATAAGCCAAGTAGGCACTACATCCACGTCTCATACACTTTCCCGCCACCGCCACTGAGATCACTTTCGGGATCATCGTGACCTGATCCCCATAAACAGTTATCAAACTCCCGTCAGGCGCTGTCAAACGAATAATCTTCTTCCGACACACAATGTTCACCTCGTAGTCTGCCAACCAATCCATCCCAAGAACCAAATCAAAACCACATAAGGTAATTACAAACGGTCTAAGAGGAAACTTATGACCCTCAAGTTACACATCACATTTCTCTATCGTCTCAGAAACCCTGGTAGACTTACCTATGGCAGCTTCTACATCAAAGGGCGCATCAACACGTCTACTACTTACAGGCAGTTTAGCACAGAAAGCAGCAGAAATAAAACATTACTGGCACCCAAATCAAATAACACAGAAGCTAAAGTTTGGTTTACTAGAAACATACCGGACACAACATCAGGGTCCGTCCTAGCTTCCTCCTGTGTCATAGTGAATGCCCTGGCGCTCGCCCTCGGTCCTTCACCTCCCATCTTCTTAGCCCTGAACCTTCGGCCCTTGGCTTCTTACAATCCCTACTCATGTGACCCTTTACACCATAGTTAAAGCACCGGACCGTACGACAGTCCTTGGTTATATGCCCCGTCTTCCCACATTTGAAGCACCCGTTCAATCCCAGCCTACATTCTCCCGCATGCTCCCTTCCACACTTGTCGCACCTTTTTTACCCCGCACTCGATGTGACCACACGGCGATCATCCACCCGCGCCGTCATGTTAACTGTCGAGGCATTACCCTGACCAAACCTCTTCTCTTGCCAGTTCCAATCACCACCACTCTTCTTGTCACCCTTAAGCACCACTACCACAGCCCGTTCATCATATAATCTCCATGCCAAGTCCACCGCCGATTTAAACGTGCTCGGTCCGGCAACGATCATATGCGTGCGAGTATCCTCTGGCAAACCCTGGATATACCCCTTTATCCTTCGAGACAGAGGTGTCACCTGATATGGCACCAGACGCGCCATCTCGTTGAATTTGGTGGTGTACTGTTGGTGTGTCATGGTTCCCGCCTCGAGTTACAGGAATTCTCTCTCAACTTTATCCATTTCTCTATGACGACAAAACTCTTCAATCACCAACTTCTTTAGTTCAGACCATCTCAACCTCCCGATGGCCCTACTACCCTCGGCTTGGACTATATTGTCCCACCAGCACAGAGCCAAGTCCACAAAAGAATAAGGAGCAAACTTGACTTTCTGGTCCTCCCGGCACTCGCTAATATTCAATACAGCTTCAATTTCTCTCACTCACCAGTGAGCAGCAGCAGCAGTGCCATTTCCATCAAAAGTAGGGGGCTTGCATCATTGAAACGCCCCATAGTTACAGCCTCGTGCCGCCCCCGGCGCACGCTCTTCTTCTTCCTCTTTCTCATCATCAGAGGGAACAGTTTCCAACTCCGGTTGTTCCCCTCCTCCTGATGACCTGTTTCTCTCCTTTTTTTCCCCTTCTCGTACAGCCTTGATAACTTTATTCACCACAGATGGTAGTATCGTCTGTATGACTTAGTGCACTTCCTCCACAACCGCCTCCTTCACTGAGGCTCTCAAGTTAGCACTCTCATCTCCGTCCTCTGAATGAGGGGTTTTTGGTTCTTCATGAACCACCTTTTCGGCCCTAGGCATTCCTCTCGTAACCTGTGGTTCAGCACCACGACCTCCACCACGTGAAGCTTTAGATAATCTACCACGGCCATCCTCACACACACACGCTGAAAGATTCAAACACCAACACGGTCATTCAAGGAAACAACTCTGTTTATGTTAAGTATAGTAAGTCCCTAATTACAATGGCCAGTTGTGATTAGCCACATACTTTACTCATCATACCCCAAGCATTACCTATCTTGACTACATCAGTATCTAATTCTACCAGCAGCACATAACCACATAACATGCGCATGTAATATCGGTTAACATTAAGAAAATACTTGATGGCATGCAACTACTCAGATCGGCATCCCTTCCCTTTCCATCCCATTCTTAGTTTAAGCTTAGGTTTATTTTTAAAATTTACCCATTTCACTTAATCATTGGCTCTGATACCAACTTGTAAGGCCCCGTTCCCGGGACGCTTACAGTTGGTAAATCATTGCACATAAAACATACATTTTCATTTATCTTACAAAAATATTACAGAGGAGACATTCAAGAATGACATTTCATTACAATATAGTGGCTTTTGCAAAATAATACATCGTTAATCATTTACAAAATACATTGTTGCATTACATCACAAAAGCATTATGTGAATGGATGACATCCCAAAAGAACTAAGTAGCCACCTCGTGCCATCCTCAGCAATCATTACCTGCCAATTGGAAACACATCAAAGTCAGCGTTGCTGAGTGAGTTCTAGTTTTACATTAAAACATACTTTTCTTTCATTAAACCTTTCATTTCTTTAACATGTGATCACACAACATACGTACACATAGATCATATCTTATTATCTTCATCATTCGTTAACTTCCATTCATTCATTCATTCTTACTTTCATTTGTTCTTTCATCATTACATCTTTTCCTTTTATTATTACCATGAACTTTACTCTTCATGCTCATGATACTAGGCCTAAGCCTGTCATAGACCTTCATTCACGGTGCACCGCACCTTTGGCCACAATACCTAAGATAAAGTTCAGGTATACCATTGCCATGTGCTATGCCCTTCATGCTCATGGTACTGGACCTAAGCCTATAATAGACCTTCATTCACGGTGCCCAGCACCTATGGTCACAGTACCTAAGGCAAGCAACAATGGTTCCATACATATGGTCAAATCACAAAGAAAGACCCCGATGTGCATCCTCCCAGGGTAGCGAGCCCGCACCCTGTTGTGCTAACACCTTTTAATGGCGTGTCCCGACATACTATGCTTGCAAGACTTTCATTACTTTCATCATTCATTAATGCATGCATTCTTACTTCATGTTCCTCTTTCATTATCTTTCGCTTTACGTTACATACTACTTTCATTTCATTCATTAACATTCAACATAAAGTCACGGGAAAGATAAACATACATAATAATAGTTCATCCGCATTTGTTTTACTTCATCCGCATTTGTCTTACTTCATCCACATTTGTTCATCCGCATTGGCCTTACTCATCTGCATTTCCCATACATAGTCAATGTTCATCCACATTTCTTAGACTTGGTCAATATTCATCCGCATTGACTTTCATCAGCATTAACCTTCATACACATTTGTCATACTTAGTCAGTGCTCATCCGCATTGAATTACTTAGCAATTAATATTCATCCGCATTAACTGCTCATCCGCATTGTCTTACTTAGCAGTTAATACTCATCCACATTAACTGTTCATCCGCATTGACTTACATAGCAGTTAATACTCATCCGCATTAACTATTCATCCGCATTTCTTCCCATTACTCATCCGCATTGACTTTTCAACATTTATGTAGATTTTAAAACTTAACATATGAGCCTTAAACATCATATTTCAATTTCAAATCACCGTTTATCATGTTCTAAACTTAAATCATACATCCTAAGTCTTAGAAACATCATCATACATTCAACATACACCAAATGAAACATATGGGTTTGAAACCCAGTTTAATGAAAACATACATTCATGCATTTCCAGCCCCAAAATTAGTTAAAATAGAGAGAACAGGGGTCCTAGAACTCACCTTTGCAGCTCTTGAGTATGGCTTTTTCCGAACTCGTTTGCAAATTGAATTCAACCACCTAGAACCCACTAAAACATACCCGAACACATATAAACACACATAAGCATAGAACCGAGGACATAACCGGTTAAGAACACCATAAGAACATGAATTCATACCTTGTATTCACACTTTTCTTCTTGTTTCTCTTCAAACCCGAGAGTTCTCTTCTTCCTGCCACTTTCTCTCTCTAAAAATCCGAAAATTTTTTGTGTAGAAAGGGTGATGGGCGGCCATGCCACCTTTATCACCAACATTCAAACATTTTGTCCTTTTGGACACTTTTTTCCCGTACACTTGGGTTTTATTTCTTTTCCCTCTTTTCTTTCACTTTATTTTTCTTTCTTGACTTTAAAATAACCGGTGTTACAAAATGCTTTTCAAGTTAATACAATCATTCAGTAAACATTTCCATTTGTTCGCATTACAATGCAAAAACATTTACAAAGGAATGCCATCCAAAATGCCAAGTAGCTGCCCCGTGCCATCCTTAGCAATGCCCACTTGCCAACTAGAAAATACATAAAAAGTCTGCATTGCTAAGTGATTCTTGTTTTAAAATAAAACATACTTTACTTTCATTTAAAGTCGATCTTTACTTTTGCATGTGATCACACATCATACGTACACATAGATAATATCATTATTATCTTCATCATTTCTTCGTGCTTTCTTTAATACATCGTATGTCATTACCATTCACTTTCATTACTTTCATTCTCATTCATTCATACTTTCTTACTTCTTTTCATTCCATCAAAAGCCATGAACTTTACCCCCACCATCAAGCAAAAAGCGGGTACTGGGCCGGGGTCTATCATCAACCCCCCGTCATGGCGCACAACGGCCTAGCCACAGTACCTAAAGGTAAATTCAGGCGTACCATTGTCATGTGCTATACCCACCGTCATGCATAAAGCGAATACTGGGCCGAGGTTTATCATAGACCTCCCGTCATGGCGCACAGCATCCTGGCCATAGTATCTAGGCTAAGTGACAAAGGTTCTAAACAAATGGTCAATCACAAAGAAACACCCCGATGTGCATCCTTCTGGAGTAGCCAACCCACACACCATTGGACTAACACCCTTCATTAGGCGTGTTCCACATACAAGCCTTGCAAGTCTTACATTACTTTCCTTCGTTCATTAATGCATGCATTATTTCATCATGTTCCTTTTTTCATTATCTTCCACTTTAACTTACATAATACTTTCAATTCATTCATTAACATTCAATGTAAAGCCATGTGAAAATAAACATACAATGAAAGGAACATCAACATACACAGTCAACATCATCATACAAGGCATCATACATACATAGCATACATCGTACATACCATCATGCATAACATCATACACATCATGTCAAAGCATCAAACATACATCATAACATCATGCCCAACACATCATCTATGACCTCAAAAAGTCAACTTACATGAACCCCGGGAACCTCCCAAGTCAAGCCTACATTTCACTTTTTCCTGAAAAAGTCAGAAAAATATTCCAAGTGTTCATCCGCATTTGCCTTTTTGTTCATCCAAATTTGTTTTACTTCATCCACAGTTCCTTAGTACTCATCCGCATTTCTTTTACTTAGTGGTTATTGCTCATCCGCATTATCTGTTCATCCGCATTTCCCCAATACTCATCCGCATTGACTTACTTAGTGAACAATGCTCATCCGCATTTGTTGTTCAATCGCTTGAACGTTCTCATCCACATTGACTTTCTATCTGCATTGACTTTCCATTTGCATTGACTTACTTAGTGGTCAATGCTTATCCGCATTTGTTGTTCAATTGCATGAGCCTTCTCATCCGCATTGACTTTCCATCCGCATTGATTTTCCATCCGCATTGACTTTCCATCCACATTGACTTACTTAGTGGTCAATGCTCATCCGCATTAACTATTCATCCGCATTTCATCGGATTCAGTTCCCAAACCTCATCAATCGTGTTCTAAGCTTAAATCTTACAATCTAAGCTTTAGAAACACCACCATAACATCGTCAAGCATGAACATAGCCTAATATCACATCATAATCACAACATACACATATTCATACATATGGGTATAAAACCCAGTTTTATAAAAACATAAGTTCATGCATTTCCAGCACCTAAAATTCGTTACAAGATGTAAAAGAGGGGTTCTAGAACTCACCTTTGCAGTTCTTGAGTATGGCTTCTTCCAAACTCGTCTATAATTGAGTTCAACTGCCTAGAAACTCACAAAACACACACCCGAACACAAACAGACACGCAAAAGTATAAACCCGAGGATATGACCAGTGAAGAACATCATAAACACATGAATTCTTACCTTGAATTCAAATTCTTTCTTGTTCTTCTTTCTAAGAACATAAGTTTCTATTCTCCTTCCTTCTCTCTCTCTAAAATATCCGAGGATTATGAGTGAAGAGAGGGTGATGGGTGGCCATCACCTTTATTCACCAACTTTTCAAAGATTTTGTCCTAGACATGGGTTTTATTTCTTTTCCTTCTTTTTCTTCACGTTATTCTTTCTTTCTTTGTCTTTTAAAATAACAGGACGTTACAGTAATAAAGTCCATGGTGATATGTTCCCACTTCCACTCTAGTATATCCAAATGTTGGATCTTCCCATATGGCTTCTGGTGCTCAATCTTCACTTGTAAACAAGTAAGGCACTTACTCACATACTCCGCCACATCGCATTTCATGCCTGGCCACCAATAATCTTTCTTCATCTCTTGATACATCTTTGTAGCATTGGGATGAATAGAGTATCAAGTCTTATGAGCTTCATCTAAAATCTTCACACGTAGATCACCAAAACGTGGAATCCACATTCGTCCGAACGGGTTCTAAGAGCGAGTGTGTTTTCACCCAACTCCGTGACTAGATCTCTCATTCTTTCAGAGTTAAGATGTCTTCCTTTAATGCCTCATCTTGAAACTCCTTGACCCGTTTCATCACATCAGAGGTCATAACCAACTGATAAGTCTTTACCCGAACCGGCTCAGGTCTCTCCTTTACGCTAAAGGAATTCGCCACACGTTGCCTTAGCCTGGATGGTAATGGATCTCACAATCATAATCTTTTATGAGCTCCGACCATCTCCTCTGCCGTATGTTAAAATCTTTCTGCTCGAAAAAGTACTTCAAGCTCTTGTGGCCAGTGAATATGGTGCACTTCATCCGGTACAGGTTATGCCTCCGAATCTTTAACACAAAGACCATGGCTGTTAGCTCCAAGTCATGAGTACGATAGATAACCTCATGAGGGTAATGACAAACTGGAGCTTGATTCAACGTTGCCTTTAACTCCTCAAAAGCCTTCTCCTGATCTTGAGCCCATACCAACTTCACATCCTTCTGGGTCAGCTTGGTTAGTGGAGAAGCTATCTTAGAGAAGTCTTGAATGAATCTCCTATAATAGCCCGCCAAGCCCAAGAAGCTACGAATCTCGGATGGCGTCTTCGAAGACTTCCATTGCATCACCACCTCCACTTTTGTTAGGTCCACCATAATCCCCTTGGATTCGATACATGACCCCAAAACTGAACCTTGTGGAACGAGAATGCGCACTTGGTTAATTTAGCATACAACTTCTCGTTTCTTAATGTCTCCAACACCTCCCGAATGTGATTGGCGTGCTCCTCCTCGCTCTTCGAATAAATCCAGATATCATCTATAAACATAATCAATGATTTATCTAAGATCGGCCGATACACTCGATTCATCAAGTCCATAAAAGCAGCTGGCGCATTGGTCAATCCAAAGGACATAACAAGAAACTCGTAATGTCCATAGTGTGTGCGAAAAGCTGTTTAAGGATATCATGCTCCTTCACCATCAAGTGATGGTAACCAGATCGAAGGTCTACCCTCGAGAACTGTTAGGATCAGTGATCTACGTTTGATTGATTAGAGAGTATAGTAGCGGAAATCTAACAATGAATTAGCCAATTCACAAGAACAAAGAGATATTCAATGTAAGAACAAAAACGGTTGTAGACAGGAGAATTGTGCAAATATATTTCATTCAATATTCGCTTTCGTGGTAACGGAATGTCACAATTACAATTAGGTCAACACCTCTTATATAAGAGATGTGACGTCTGCTGATGTCACTTGATAGTGACATCTAACAGAATTTATTACACACTACTGATAGTTAACACAACTACTAAAGATGTCAAACAGCTACATCTTCTTACAAAAATGCTAAGTGTTAACTATTATTACAACTACTGAAAAGAAACTACTGAAATTATAACAACTGAAGAACATACTCTTCAGTTGTTTTACAAATACTGAAACAAAGAAAACTTCTGAAAGGTAAACCATCAAAACAACTGAAGAATGCTTCGTCAGCTGTTGTAACAAACTCTGATGGCTTCAGTACTTGTACTTGAGCTTCAGCTGTTGTCATCAGCTGATGTCTTTAGTCTATATACTTCAGCTGTTGTACTTCAGTACTTTAGTCTTCAGCTGTTGAAGTCTTCAGCACTTTAGAACTTCAGCTGTTGTACTTCAGTACTTTAGTCTTCAGCTGTTGAAGTCTTCAGCACTTTAGAACTTCAGCTGTTGTACATCAGTACTTTAGTCTTCAGTTGTTGAAGTCTTCAGCACTTTAGAACTTCAGCTGTTGTTCTTCAGTACTTTAGTTCTTCAGCTATTGCAGTCTTCAGACTTTGTCAAACAGCTGATCAAGTCTTCAGCAGTTGTTGTGATATCTGTGGGACTTAGAGGTTTTTCTGATCAGGCTCATTGGTTCTTTTGGTCCAACAAACTCCCCCTGAACCAATGCAGCCAAAACCTCTAAACTTATTAGAGTTGTCCCACTTATTATGGCAGAAATGTTGGTCTTTTGTCTTCTAGATCAGCTCAGAAGCGACCCTTTTTAAGCACCGGCCAGGGAAGAAGTCTCAAAGATTTGTTTGGCAAAGTATGAATGGGAACTCTGTTTTGGGGAATTGGACACAGAGTTGTTACGCCATTCATGAGATCTATTTCCCCATGATGAGTCTGTACGACTCTCTTGTGTAGGCCTCAAGGAAGGTGATTTGTTCCTCCATGGTTAGCTCTTCAGCACCTCCTTCAAACAATGATTCAGGCCCATAATACTCAGACAGGTATTTGGCCTGTTTCCCATTCTTTAGCTCCACAGTTGTTAATATTATGTAAGCAAACTCATCCGGGTGATTACCCTCTAGGAACAACTAGAGCTCATTTTTCCTGACTTCCTCAAGCCTATTGTAAACTAACCCCTTTTTCACTATTTTGTTTTCCAGCATCTTCTGAGGGGTTAGATTAGCTTTATAGGCTTTCTTGAAGTCCTCTAGGATTTCCCAGGGTGAAACTACAAAGACCAGAGAGATCACTTCATCTACAATCTTTTTCACCTGGCCAATGTATCTCTGAGGTATGTTTTTCTTATAAATTCTGTGAGACACCCTATGATCAGGCCAAATCCTCACTCTATCCTTTTGATATTGAAAGGTGTGCTTGAGAGTGTAAAGTCTGAGGGCTTGTTTCTTCATATTGATGATAGAAGATGTGGCTGCATAAGCTTCATCAACTCTCTTCAGCAATTCCTTATCATGCTGTTTATGAAGCTCTTCTTCTTCTAGCTTCACTTTAACCATTTGTCTTTGGAATTCAGGAGTAATTGCTGAGGAGTGACTTGTGGCCTTAGGCAACTGAATCACAGCTGAGAGTGGCAGCCTATCTTCATCAGCTTCTTCATCATCTTCTAGCCTCAATACCCTTTTCTTCTTCTTCAAGGGTATATCATCGGCTATGGGTTTTGAGGGTAAGGGAGTTGGTTTGGTGGGTTGTGTTTTGGATGGTTTTGGTGTGGGAATGTTGACAGGCTGTTCTAGCATTTTGAGGTGAGTGTGGCTTTTGATTTCTTGGCTAGCTCAGTCCTGCTCCGAGCACCCGCTTCATTCAAAGCTTCAATAACAAGTCCCTTAGTATATGCTTGAGACGAACAGATCTTGGTGGTGATTGCCAAGATACTGTCCCTGGACCAAGCTTTGATTTCGATCATTGATCTTCCAAGATATTTTGCAATAAATCTAATCATGATCTCAAGCCTTTCTCTTTCTAACACTTCATAACTTGCCCTTCTATTCTGGATTTCTTCAATCTCTAATCGTCGAATCTCAGAGTCAAGTTATTGGTGTCATGGCCTTGCCTAAACAGCTGATCAATGATGTTGTCCATTGATCTGTTGTGTTCGGCATCAGCCTCTTTTATCAGTAGCTCCAAGGCTTTCTCTTTTTCCTTCTCTTTATCGGTCTCCACATTCAACTCCAACTCCTTTTCCACTACTATCCCTTCTATTTCTTTCTCCTTTTCTTTCTCCTCTGTACTCCTCTTTCTTTTTGCTTTCACTGACTTAATCTCCCCTTTTTTGGTTGCATTGGTTGCAAGGGGTTGATTGCGAGAAAGTTGTTTGCCCACAACCTCCTCTATCAATGGTTGTATTACTGAGGAAAGCCTCTCATCAATGGCTTTGATCACTACGTCAGTGATTATGGGTGTGATGAGAGGGAGGGAATTTTGAAGGATAGCAATTATTTGCTCAGGAGGGTTCTGTTCCTGAGAAATAGTGCCAGAAGCTGAGGCAGGTGGCTGAGTTGTTGGGAGTGGCTCAATGTTTGGGAGACCTTCAGATGAAGGTTCCATCTGTGAGGTGGTAGAGGCAGATGGTCTTTGTTCCTTAGAAGTTTTGGCAAGCAGCTCTTTGAGTCTGCTCACCTCCTCTTCCAGGATGGTATTTTGGGCGATTACATCATAAAAGAAGCCCAGGTCATCATCAGTAGTTACTGAATCACCTGACCTCCTGATAGGATCAGGATGAACATGCACTGAGTGTAGCTCAGTTGTAGCATGTGCCCCTTTGTCTTGGAACTGGGGACTTCCTGCCTCAGGACTTTGTCCTTCATCAGCAGTTGCCTCTGGTAAGGTCTTAGTAATGGTACCAACTACAACCTGATCATATGCTGAAGCAGGAGAAGTGGCAGCCTCACTAGAAGTTTCAATCTCCATTGCCACACTAGGAGAAGGAACATTGTAACCCCTATTTGTGGGTTCTCAGCTGCCCTTTGGTCCTCCCCCTCAATGGTAGAAGTATTCCCAGTTGTAATTGGTATCTGGGGAGGGGTGAGGAGTGCAACTGAGTCAGCACTTGTGCAACAAGTAATGTAGGACTTTGGGGGGCGGTTAAATGTGGTGATTGGATGGAAGCAGATTGCACCCGGGGTGAATGATGCGCTTCAATGGTAACCCTCTCAAGGAGATAGGTTCCAGCAGTGTAGGTTCCCCAATGTTGGTTGCAACAGGATCCTGTTGAGAGGATACCTGTGCGGCTGTGGCTGGTTGAGTCAGTGTCACAACTGGGGGGTTAAGACCAGTGTGTGTTTCCTGTGTTTGTGGTACAGGGCATCCTCAGGGGAATCATCTCCCTGAATAGCCTTTTTTGGCTTTTTGGATTTGGGTGTAGTGGGGACTTTGGTTCTGGAGGTGGTGGCTGTGGGTTCCAACTGCGTGGTTTTCGCAGTCGGGAGCCTGTTTCAACGTTTGGTCAGAGTTTTGCCTGGAGTATACTTCAGGCAATACAGCCGTTCAGGGACTCCGAGACCAACAAGTCCCTCAGCGTTTAGCTGATTCTCTATTATGGCCATAATGAACCGAGGATATATATCCAGCGGTTAGAAATAGATTATGAGGCCATGAACTTAAGTTCCAGAAAAATGATTTCAGAGAAGTTTAAGTTCTGTTGCTCAAGGATAGAGAATAGTACCTGCTGCCACCTTATAGACATTTGATCCCAAGAGGAAGTCTTAGGAGCCAAACAGACATTTACCATGTGAAATATGAGACGTTCAGCATCATGGAAATGTTCATCAGTATGGTGGAGGCACTAAGGTTTCCCTGATATCCATGGTGGGCAAAGGATAAATCAGTTGGCCCTTTGGATATCCAGCAGGAAAAGTGGCATCATTCAGGTGTAGGGTTTGACGAAGTATATCGGGAGTGATGACCACTTGGTGGTTGTTGACGACCGACCGGAGAGACTCTGTGTTGTTCTCCCCAGTGGTGAGGGTGACGTTCATCCAAACTGGTTATGGGATTCGGCATGAAGGATTGAATTGAGAAGAATGGCCGTTTTGTAGGGTGACTGGACCATAAGATCAATAGCGTTATCGAACTTAGCCCAGAATGGCGATTTGGTGAGGTAAGCAACACAGTTGTGTCGCGGTTTGAGCTGCATGGTCGCTATTAATGAGAGAGAGGTTTTGGGGATATGAACGTTAGGTTTGAAGAAGATGAGGCTCTGAAGGATTAGGTCAGGGATATTATAGGGTATGGGTTAGAAAATGACTGAAGGGTTGGTGTTAGTCATCAGTAGTTTTAAACACAGTTGACATGGTATTACCCTTTCAGATGTTGAAACAGCTGAAGTCGTGGTTTTAGGCATTAGCAGTTATAAAACTACTGAAGACCATGGTTTTGACTTCAGATGTTTGAAAACAACTGATAACTTGGTATTAGTCATCAGTAGTTGTGAAACTACTGAAGACATGGTTTTGCCATCAGTTGTTGTAAATAGCTGATGACTTGGTATTAGCCATGAGTAGTTGTGAAACAACTGAAGACATGGTTTTGTCATCAGTAGTTTAGGATGAAACAACAGTTGTAGAAACAACAGAAGAGAGAGTTCTCATCAGTAGTTTTTGTCAATTCATAGCCTTTCAGTTGTTTCATACTGTCCTCACACTTACTCATCAGCCTTTTTGCTGTTTTCAGTTGTTTCATAGGACATCAGTACGTATCTGTTTTGACAACATCAGTAGTTACAACTACATCAGTAGTTGTTACTTTATCAGTTGTTGTAACAGAAGTAGTACAATATTTGATATGGTCACTAATGATCATTAGTACTTATCTACTGAGATCATCAGTAGTTATCACTTATTCTAGTTGCAGCATACCAAGTCTTAACAAAAGGTTTTGGAATGTAGAACTATCCAAAGGCTTAGTAAAAATATCTGCAAGCTCATCAGCACTAGGCAGAAACTTAGGATCAATTAGACCTTTTTCAAAACAATCCCGAATAAAATGATGTCTGATCTCTATATGTTTGGTCCTAGAGTGCTGGACTGGATTTTTGACAATACACAGAGCTGAAGCACTATCCATTAATAATGGAGTCTTAGTCTCTGTAATGCCATAATCCAGAAGTTCGTTCTGAAGCCAGAGTACCTGAGAAGTACAACTTGCAGTAGCAATGTACTCGGCTTCAGCAGTGGATGTAGCAACAGATGTTTGTTTCTTACTCTGCCAAGAAATCAAACAGTTGCCTAGGAATTGACAACCACCAGAAGTTGACTTTCTAGTTAACTTGCACCCTGCATAGTCACTATCTGAAAAAGCAACTAATTTGCAAGAGTGTCCAGTGGAATACCATAAACCTAGAGATTGTGTACCTTGCAAATATCTAAAGATCCTCTTGACTGCAATCAAATGAGACTCTTTAGGAGCAGCCTGAAATCTGGCACAGACACAAGTAGCAAACATGATATCTGGTCTAGAAGCTGTTAAATACATCAAGGACCCAATCATACATCTGTAAAGTGTTTCATCAACAGCTTTACCTTTCTGATCTGCATCCAGTTGTATGGTGTTGCACATGGGAGTAGAACAAGGCTTACAATTTTGTAAATCAACTTATTCAACAGATCTTTTGTATATTTTGACTGATGAATAAAGGTTCCATCAGCCTTTTGTTTAATTTGCAAGCCTAGAAAGATCTGTAATTCTCCCATTGCACTCATTTCAAACCTCTTTTTCATTAATGTTGTAAAATCATCACACAACTGGGGATCAGAGGATGCAAAAATGATATCATCAACATAAATCTAAACAAGTAGCTTATGCTGATCCACCTTCTTAATAAACAAAGTTTTATCAATGGAGCCTCTAGTGAAATTATTCTTAAGAAGAAAAGTGGAAAGTGTCTCATACCAGGCTCTAGGAGCTTGTTTCAACCTATAAAGAGCCTTATCAAGTTTATACACCCATTCAGGATGTTTATTATCCTCAAAACCTGGTGGTTGACACACATAAACTTCTTCCTTTATTTGACCATATAAAAATGCACTTTTGACATCCATTTGAAAAACTTTAAGATTGTGGAATGCGGCATAGGCTAAAAACAATCTAAGTGCCTCTAGTCTGGCTACAGGGCAAAGGTTTCACCATAATCAATACCTTCTTCTTGTGAAAACCCCTGTACAACCAGTCTAGCCTTGTTCTTAACAATAAGCCCATTTTCATCAGTTTTATTCCTAAACACCCATTTAGTGCGTATTGCACACTTACTTGGGGGAAGAGGAACCAGCTCCCACACTTGTTGTTTCTTGAACTGAAGTAGCTCAAGCTGCATGGCTTCAACCCATCCATTTTCTCTCAAAGCAACATGATAGTTCTTTGGCTCTAGCTGACTGATGAAGAGAGCATAGAAGCAGAAGTTAGACAATTGACTTCTAGTTGAAACTCTAGCATTGATATCACCAATAATTTGAGACATTGGATGATTCTTCAGTTCTTGATAAACAATGAGATCTGTGCAAGTGTTTGTAGGACCTTCAGCAGCAGCAGATGTTAATGCAGACTCTTGAAACCAAGAATTGGATGGTAACTCAAAAGATGTAGAGGAATCAGAGATCTCATCAGCATTTGTTGTGGATGGAACTGCTGAAGCTACAGGAACATCAAATTTAGCAGACACAGGCAGTTGGTCACTAAACTTGAATAGGTGAGTATTGATATTATCATCATCATCATCAATACCACCAGTGGAAGACATGCTGCAGAAGATGATTTATCCACATGATCTACAATAGCTGGAGGTTGATAAGGAACATATTGCAGTATGTCCAAATCAAACAACTCCACAGGGTTTTGTGGAATCTTGTCCATAGGAGATTCATTAAACTTCACATGCAAAGTCTCTTCAACTATCTTTGTTCTGCAGTTGAAGACTCTGTATGCCTTGAAGGTAGATGAATAACCAACAAAATACCTTGCATCCACCTTAGGATCAAATTTTTGGAGTTGATCCTTTGTGTTAAGAATAAAACAGGACACCTAAATGCTTTGAAAAATGAAATTAGAGGAACCAAGTGATGGAGAACTTCATATGGAGTCTTCATCAACCTCTGATTTACTAAGGCTCTATTCTGCACATAGAAAGTTGTGTTAACAGCTTCAGCCCAAAAGGTCAATGGCAAACCAGAGTCAGCCAACATGGACCTTGCAGCTTCAATTAGGGTCCTGTTCTTCCTCTCCACTACTCCATTTTGTTCTGGAGTCTGTGGGATGCTAAACTGCCTTTTGATTCCCTTTGAAAGATAGAAGTCACAAGTGTATGGTTTCTGAATTCAGTTCCATTGTCACTCGTTATACACTTGACTGAAAGGGAATACTGCTTCTCAACATACAACACAAAGTGAATAATCTTTTGAGCAACCTCATCCTTTGAATGTAGAAAGAAAGTCCATACAAATCTGGAGTAATCATCCACAATACCAGACAGTATTTCTTCTTTGCCATGCTCATCACTCTCACAGGACCAAATAGATCCATATGCAGTAATTGCAAGCAGGCAGTGGACTTCGGCTCTTCAATAGGAGGGAATGAGACTTTGTGCTGTTTTCCTTTTAAACAAGCAGTGCAGGTTTCATCACAGTGGAACTCCTTTATTGGTAAGCCTCTGACTAAACTATTATGGATGAGCTGATTCATGTTTTTGAAATTAACATGACCCAGCCTTCTGTGCCACAGTTTAGATTCTTGAGGAGAGGCTTTGGAAAATAGGCAATGATGGCCTTTGAGATCTATTTTCTTGGAAAGATCTAAGGCATACACTCTTCCTGTCCTGTTGGCTCTCAGGAGAGTGTGATCATCCAACACCTTATCAATCAAATGTAGAAATTTGGATAACAGAATCCTACAGTTCTGACTGGTGAAAAGAGCAACATGGCCTTGATCACACATTTGACTGACACTCAAGAGATTGTACTTGAGATTTTCCACATGATTAACATCATCAAACTTTATTTCTCCATTGGAGACAAAGCCTTTTCCAATGATGTAACCCCTAGCATCATTGCCAAAAGAAACAAACCCCTTCTTTCCTTGAGAATAGTCATGAAGAAGAAAGCTGTTCCCAGTCATGTGCATAGATCCCCCACTATCTACATACCAGATGCTACTTTGGCATGTTGAAGAATCCTGCAATTATAAAAAATCAGTTAGTTTTGGAGACCCAAACCTTTTTGGTTTTGGGCCTGTTCTCATCAACAGATGGTAAACTAACAGGTTTGATGGAAACAACAGCCTGAGAGGAAGAAGATGGTAAAGAAGAGGAATCCTTTGGCTTGGACCTCCTTTTCAGTGGTTTCAACATAGGAACATCTAATTGGTTAACTCTTCCTAATAGATGTTGAACCATCATAACCAGTTGTGTCTGATTTTGGGATAAAGCTTTCAGCTCTTCAGACACATTGGCATTGGAGTTTGATAAGTTCCTATGTTGCAGCTTCTTCTTTTGAGCAATCTCAGCTATTACCTGTTTAACCCCTTCCTTTTTGGATTTCTTTATGGACTTAAGGGTTACAGGATTTGATGTTGCTGATACAAATGTGGCTTCAAACTCAATTTTCATTTTAACCATTTTCTCTTTAATTTCCTCTTTATGTTTGAGTTTGGATCCTCTTTTGTACCAACAATCATCTGTAAGATGATTGAACAAGCCACATACTTCACATGGTTTCTTCTTCATCTTATGTTGATCATCAACTAAAGAGGATGAAACTACTGAAGACTTGCTCTTCAGTACTTTGGAAGCATTGTTTGCTTTCTTGACTTCCTCTTCAGTAGTCTTCAAACTCTTTCTACTGACAGTTTTCTTCTCTTCAGTACTGACAGTAGTTGGAGTTTGAACTTCAGGTGTTAAATCTTGATCTCCAGTCCTTTCAGGACTTTTAGAATTAACTCCTGAGTTGATCAACTCTTTCATCATGTGAGTGTCAGCAGTGGAACCATCAACATCAGTTGATAGGTTCTGAGAGGGCTTAGTGCTGACTTCTACTTCTGATGGTGCTGTATCAGAAAGTAGATCACATGATGAAATGGATTGGTTGTTGCTCTCACTATCAGATTCTACCTCTGCTCTGGGAGTAAAATCTGTAGGTGGAGCAGTGTGATTATAACCAATGCCAAACTTCACATTTGAAGCAGATTGCTTACTAAGAAGCATTCAAAACCCTTGCAAGAATTTACCCATCGATCACACTCTACCTGGGTAGTTGCAAGTGTTTCCTTGAGATCTCTATACTTCTCTAGAAGTATCTCTTCTCTAGCCTTATCATCAGTGATTTGGCATTTAAGTTTGTAAATCTCATCATTCTTATCATTAAGCACAGACTCAAATTCAGCTTTGCTTTTGGAAATTGTTTGTTCTAGTTCAATGTTCTTGTTAATTAAAGCTACATTTGCTTCTCTAAAAGATGCAAATGCGGCTATGCATGATTCAGAACATAGTTTGGCTTTTGCCTCAGAGGATACTTGTGATATCTTTGGTATAGAGGCATTAGAGGATGAAGTATCAGCAGAATCCAAAGCCATAAGAGCTAGATTTCCAAAGGGACAGTCACCACCATGTTGACCATCACCAGTGAACAGTTGTTCATGACCAGACATATCATCTGGTAAACTCCTCCAGTCAACAACTCCTGGAGTGAAGAAGCTGTGTTGTTGAGATTGAGTTTGTTGATGAGATTGGGAAGGTTGAGGTTCAGGCAATGCATGTGATTGTTGTGAAATGGGAACTTGAACCGGATTAGACTGAGGCAAGTAATAGCAGGGAAAAGGATATGACATTGGACCCTGGGGGACAAAGTATGCAGGAGATCTAGGGTGTGAATGATGACCAGAACCAGCAGGATGTTGCCCTCTGTTTTGTGGACTAGTACTAGGAAAAGTCACAAAGGGTGCAGAAGAGTTAGATCCAGTTGATCTACACTCTCTTGCAAAGTGTCCCAGCCTTTGGCATTTGTGACACCTCAACTTACTCTTGTCAAAACCAACTTTGGTTTTGCCAGAGAGTCCAGGAAATTTCATGCCAGTTCTCTTGTAGAACTTCTGAGATCTGATATTAATCAATGCCATTTGGCTCAGAATATCCATCTCTTCTAGATCATCATCAGCTATTCCTTTCAAATCATCCATGATGAAGCATAGATTGTCACTATTACTGCCAGAATGACTATCAATACTAACAAATACATGATCAGAACTATTTGAAGAGAAAACCAATATGCTCATCGTAATTGCTTTCAGATGCAGCATATTCTGACTCATGACCAACCAAGGCAGTATTCCCTGGTACAAAGTCATCAGTGAGCTTTCCTGATGAGGACATTTTCCTTTTCTGCTCTATCTCTCTTTCGAATGTAAGCAGTTTCCCATGAAGTTAGGTGAGGGATAGGCTATCCAGATTTGCACTGGAGCGTAGGACAATAGTGTATGTGTCCCATCTCTCAGGCAGTGATCTGAGGAACCTGTTATTCATCTGGCTGTTGGTGTATTCCTGTTTCACCATTTTCAGCTTAGAGATCAAGCAGGAAAAACGCTCAAACTGTTGAGTCAGTGTCTCACCCTTTCTATGAGAGAATGTCTCATATTGTTGGGCAAGGATTTCTCTATTGTTTGCTAAGACCTCAACTGTGCCACCGAATTGTTCCTCCGGGCATTCCAAAGATCATGAGCAGTTTCATGATGCATAAGCCCTGAATAGATTTCATTAGGCAGTGCCATGGCCAGAATTCCATGGGCTTTAGCATCAATCTCAAACAGTTTCCGATCTTCATGAGAGTATTGTTCCTTCTTCTTCGGAACCATTTGATTAGTTTCTGTATTGTTCACCATAGGCTTATGTGGTCCATGTACCATAGATGTCCAACAACCTGAACTGTTAACAGACAGGTGATGAAGCATTCTTCGCTGCCATATGTTATACTCGGTCTTAACCAGCATCGGGGGCTTGGTTGAGGAACCGGTATTGTGAGGATCATAGAAGGAGTAGTCATCTCAGATTCAATCAAATTCAATTAAGCTATAACAGATTTAGAACAAAAACACAACAACCAATTGAACCAAGAGAGATCTCAAAATAAATGAACGAAAGCGTCAGAAATTCAATAATCTATAACCAGTTCTTGCAAATATGCTAATTCAATCAAACATAGATATCAATTAGCAGTTTCAATGATCAATTGTTAGATCGATCAATGATTAACCTGCTCTGATACTACTTGTTAGGATCAGTGATCTACGTTTGATTGATTAGAGAGTATAGCAGCGGAAATCTAACAATGAATTAGCCAATTCACAAGAACAAAGAGATATTCAATGTAAGAAGAAAAACGGTTGTAGACAGGGAGAATTGTGCAAATATATTTCATTCAATATTCGCTTTCGTGGTAACGGAATGTCACAATTACAATTAGGTCAACACCTCTTATATAAGAGATGTGACGTCTGCTGATGTCACTTGATAGTGACATCTAACAGAATTTATTACACACTACTGATAGTTAACACAACTACTAAAGATGTCAAACAGCTAACATCTTCTTACAAAAATGCTAAGTGTTAACTATTATTACAACTACTGAAAAGAAACTACTGAAATTATAACAACTGAAGAACATACTCTTCAGTTGTTTTACAAATACTGAAACAAAGAAAACTTCTGAAAGGTAAACCATCAAAACAACTGAAGAATGCTTCTTCAGCTGTTGTAACAAACTCTGATGGCTTCAGTACTTGTACTTGAGCTTCAGCTGTTGTCATCAGCTGATGTCTTCAGTCTTTATACTTCAGCTGTTGTACTTCAGTACTTTAGTCTTCAACTGTTGAAGTCTTCAGCACTTTAGAACTTCAGCTGTTGTACTTCAGTACTTTAGTCTTCAGCTGTTGAAGTCTTCAGCACTTCAGAACTTCAGCTTTTGTACATCAGTACTTTAGTCTTCAGCTGTTGAAGTCTTCAGCACTTTAGAACTTCAGCTGTTGTTCTTCAGTACTTTAGTCTTCAGCTGTTGCAGTCTTCAGACTTTGTCAAACAGCTGATCAAGTCTTCTGCAGTTGTTATGTTGTCTGTGGGACTTAGAGGTTTTTCTTATCAGGCTCATTGGTTCTTTTGGTCCAACAAGAACCAACTAGCACCCTAGAGCTGATCAAAATAGATCATCAGTTCTTAGTAAGGGGCACCGATTCTTCATTGTTAGCTTGTTCAACTCGCGGTAATTTATACACATCCTCATACTATCGTCCTTCTTCTTCACGAATAAGACTGGAGCACCCCAAGGAGAGATACTCAGTAGAATGAACCCCCATTCAAGCAACTCCTGTAATTGCTCCATCAATTCCTTCATCTCAGTCTGAGCCAACCGATACAGCGCCTTAGCAACTGGTTGGGCACCGAGTATTAGGTCAATCTGAAACTCGATCTCATGGTCAGATGGCACTCCTAGTAAGTATTTAGGAAACACGTTTGTAAAGGCACACACCACCGATACATCGGATACTTGTGGTGTTGGCGTATCCACAACTTTACGTAGGCCAAGTAGGCACTACATCCAAGCCTCATGCACTTTCCCGCCACCGCCATCGAAATCATTTTCGGGGCCGGCGTCACTCAATCACCATAACTGTCACCGAACTCCTATTAGGTGCGGTCAATCGAATCATCTTCTTGTCACGCATGATGTTCGCCTTGTAGTCCGCTAACCAATCCATTCCTAGGACTATATCAAACCTGCCTAGGCTCATCATGAATGGTCTAACAGAAAACTTGTGACCTTCTAATTCTATGTCATAACCTTCTATCATCTCAGAAATCCTAGTAGACTTACATATGGCAGTTTCTACATCAAAGGGCTTATCTATACTCCTACTACTAACATGCAATTTAGCACAGAAAACAACACAAAGAAAACTTTGCAGGACCGGTGAAGGGTGGTCACTTACAACACAGCAACAGAAAGAGGAGATTAACTTGACTAATCAAACAGTGAGACTGGATTAACCACAAGAGATGATACGAAGAACACAAGTAAATAAGAGATAGAACAAGATAGCAAAATACACAAGGAGATGGTTTTCAAGATTATAGTATATTGTCTTCTCAAGTTCTTTTACAAGTGTTACAAAGCATAAAGGAAAGTTACAAGTACTTGAGATACATATACTACATCCTACAGCCGGCCATACTTTGAAGGCCAACTGGATAAAATTGACTAGACACAACACAAAATCAATTGTAGAGTCAAAAGGCAGAATGCCTTTTTACTTGTGACTATGACATGCCATAGCTCACATCCTAGTATATTACAAAAAGGGTAAAGTACATGAAGTAGAACGTTACAAACTCAAGACCTCAATGTACAGTTACCTAAAGCATGGACCTTTTTCACCAACTCATGCAAGTTGGTGACTTTACAGAGTTGCAGCGGAAAGGAGGTCCAACTTTATGTAAAGTACATATGATATAGCATGTATAGTAAAAGTCTTCGAAAGAATTCTGTCTTCAAGTGTTGGTTTCGGAAGACTTTGTCTCTGAAGCTTTGGAAGACTTCATCTTTGGCTTCAGAAGATATTGGTCTTGGCTTTAGAAGATTTTACACTTAGAATATTCCTGTTGCATGTGTGAAACTTCCAAAGCATTCTTCTTCAATGTACTTGTGCAGCATGCACGAGACTTGAAGTGTTTGAGTTGAATAAGACTTAACATGTATTCCTTACATAAGATAAAACACTTTGAAGACTTTAGATATCAATAGTCCTCATTATGATGATGACTATCCGTTTCTTCATGAGATGATCAGGATCACTCAAACTCTCAAAATGTCTTCTGATGTCAAAGAGATCATGTAGAGGTAGATTGAACATGTCCTGCCATGTATAGACATCCTCAATGCCTTGATCTCTAATGACATGCCATCTTTCCAGATTTGTAGTGTATTTCCAGGACAAGATAGGTCGTCCTCATGCCAGAGGAGCTGCTTGATTGGGAGTTGCTATAGCATCCTCTGGCTACACATCCTTAGGATGTTCTGACTGATCCTGAGGTTCAGAAAAGGATGTATCTTTCTTCTTCTTTGGCTTTGGCTTTGAAGCCATCCTTTTCTTTCTATTTGTTTCTTTTAACTGAGAAGACTGACCTATAGCACCTGATCGATCTTCTTTGCCTTTCTCAGTGGGTCTTCCTCTCTCACAGGTTCAAAAGGAGAGGGAGTCTGACCCTTTTGTGGATCAGAAGATGAAGCTTCTTGAGATTAAGTAGGAGGTGTAGGTTGTGTTGTCTCTGATTATTCAACCTTAACCTCCACTTCAGGTTGATCTTCACATGGAGGGGAGTGTAAGTTAATCAGCTCTCCACTCTTGATCTTCTGCTTGATTACCCTTATATGCTCATCCATTGTGGATAGAGACATAGAGCCAAGTCTCCTTCTGGAGAATCCTTACAGCTTCAAGAAGCTCATCATCATCTGCCTGTCCTGCAGACTTCATCATGCTCTTCTGGATGACGGCTCTTGACTTAGCGGCTTCTTCCCTTAGTTTCATTTTGGTAGTCTTTCTTTCCTTGAATATCTCAAGTTCAAGTTGTTTGAGATACTCAAACTCAACATAGTCATAGGATAAGGGAAGAAGTGCATCTGCCTAATAGAGGATTGTGGCACATAGGTAGTTGATCATCTTGATCCTGTCTTTTTCTTTGTCTACCTGAGTTTCTTGTTGAGCCACATCCGCATGTACAGGACTTTCATGAACTGGGGAGAGAGTGAGAAAATGCTTATATAACCTTTTCTTTCTCTTGTTATCTTTCATTTGTATTGGTAGCTTAGCATCATCTGCCTATTTCTTCTCCTTTGACCTTTCTCTGTCAACCAGTTCATTTAACTCCTCTATGGGGAGAGAAATGACATTGTCTATGTCATAGTTCCTGGTCTGCAAGTAGTTGATCCTGACTGCCCTCAACTCATGATCTTGAGTGTTTGGTCTGGGGGCAGCCTTGATAGCAGTTTCCATGAGTCTTGCAGACCTAGAAGTGGAACTTTCTCCCCTCGGCTTCCTTTTCCTCTCTCTCCTCCTCCTCCGCAATCTCCTCAGATGTCATCTTTCTTTTCCCTTTGTCACTCACAAACCTTTGTGACTCAAGGTGCAGAGAGCTTTTGCCTTCATTGCTTGGTGTAGCATCCAAGCTCTAGCCAGAGAGAGGTTGACAGGCACCTTCACCAGCTGGTGTCTCAATAAGGGTTTGAATCTCTATAGTAGGTTGATGATGATGAGATAGGGCTCTTAGGTTCTTCCATTAGGCATTCAGTCAAGGTTTCCCCTATAAAACTAATCTTAAGGTCTGCCTCAACATCCAGTTGACCGATGGCATTACCTGATTGCCTTAGTCTCCTTCTGAAGCTAAAATCTACACTGATCCTGTTTTGGACTCTTTGAGCCAGCCTGTAAACTTGTCTTGATTGGCTTTGATTGACAAGTGGCCTGTTGACTAGATCCAAACCTTCATAGAAGTTCAGGGTTTGAAAATTGAAGACCTCTTGCTGCCCTTGAACTCTATGAATGATGAGGGCTCTTCTGTTGCTATCATACCTCCACCCAATGATGTGATTTGATGTTGGTGGAGATGACATAGCCCTTGGTATTCCTTCCTCAAATAGTCTTTGTATGAAGGAGTCTATGGTGTCCACATCAATGTGAACTTGAGGAAGTTGCTGAATGTGCACAATTACAAGTGAGGATGGTGAGTCCTCAATGTCCACACTCTTTGAAGAACTCCCAGGTTCTGTGATTGTAATGACTTTCTCCCCTTTTATGGTATCATCACCGTCTTGCATAGATGAGCTAGGAGTTAGGTCAATCACATCCACATGTTCTTGTGTTCCTGGTTGAGCTCCTCTTAATGGTCTCCCAACTTGTTTTTCCTTAAGATAAGAAATCTCAATTTGCCAATCATTGACCTTGTTTTGCAAGGTAGTCACTTGAGATTCAAGGTGACTGACCTTGGAGACTAAATAGGTGCATGTTTTAGATAGTTTTTGCACCTTTACTCTTAAATTCCCCTCATGTTCATCAAAAGAATCAATGGGGGATGAGATGATTAGACAAGAGTCCTCTCTCTCACCACCAGCTTCAGGTTCTTGGCTGCTGTATTTCCTCTACTCACTGACAACGTCAGTTGAGATCCCCCATAGCACTCATTTGGAACTTTGAACGCATAAGGTCTTCAAATTCTTTGCAGAGTTTCTTGTTTGTCGAGCCAAATATAAAACCAAATATAATGAAGATCCATGTGAAGTAACTTCAATGGAGTATTGTTAGTGTTCACCAGCTTGGTTTTGTGAGACGATTTGTGTTGTTTTCCTTTGAGGCACGCTGAACATTGATCAATAAAATTGAATTCCTTTTGAGGAAGACCAAAGACATGGTTCCTTTCACTAACTTGTTCATATTTTTAAAGTTAGTGTGCCCCAAACATCTATGCCAAAGCTGTGACTCATCAAATGATGCTTTAGACAGAAGACATGTTTCTTCATTAGGTGATGCAGAACACAAGTTTAAGACATATGTATTATTCTTCCTCGAAGTCTTTAAGACAACCCATTCTTCAGGAATCTGAAATGCAGGTTCCAAAATGTAGCAGTGAGTGTCTGTAAAGTGAGTGGAATATCTTTGGTCGCAGATCTGAGAGACGCTTAGCATATTGAAATGTAGTTGTTCACAATAATTCACTCAATCAAAGCTCAGCATCCCGTTTGTCACAGATCCTTCTCTGGTAATTCTACCACCTTTTGAATCTCCACCGAATGCCACAGTAGTTCCTTGTATGTACTTGAAATCATGAAGGATGGAACGATCCAGTCATGTGACGGGAGCATCCACTATCTACGTACCATATGCTATTAGACCTGTGTGGATGAACCTACAAACAAAAAGAACTAATTAGAATGTGGAACCCAAGTCATGATGGTCTTGGGTTTCCCGATCTTATTCATTATAGTGACCTCCTGGTATTTCCCTCTAAATTGTGATTTGGATGAAGGTGTTCTGGGTGATTTTTTATGATGAATTGATTGAGTCATCTCATCAACATCTACTGAGGATTCAGATGATAATGAAATCGTTGGTCTCTATTTCTTTGTAAAAATTTAGCCCAAGTTTCATTATCAAATGTTGGTTTTTGCTTAGGAAGGTCAAGTTTGTGTTTCATTGTGAAATGATTTCTTTGACCCTTCCTGAAATCCTTAAAGTAATTTTTGTCATTTGTTGATCTAGATATCCTAGATTGAGTATTATGAAGATGAGGTCTGACAGAGTGCATCATAGTAGATGTTTTTTAAGATGGGCTTGTGTTGTGGAATTCTCAACCCCTTCTGATTAAGTAATGACCAGATGTATTGTGATTGTTCATGTCACAGATTGAACAATACTTGTTGAAATAGCAATTTTTGGTGGAGTGATTGTTCATATCGCAGATAGAACAATACTGATTAAAGAAGCATTTATCTGTCTTATGATTGAACATGTCGCAAATATCACAATACATTTTCTTGTTTCTTGAATCAGATTTTTCCTTGTGTGACTCAACTGATATTTTCTTTTGATGAGTGATTTCCTTTTCTTTAGGTGATGAATCAGAATCAGCCCTTTTAGTAGATTGTTTCACAACACTACTTTTGTTCAGTTGTCTGGGCTGTTTCTGTTTCTTCAACCTACTTCTCACTTCTCTCTCAAACTAGTCAACATGTTCTTTGTTACAAATATCAAACCCAACTCCCTATCTTAACCTTGATGACTGAGGGTCTGATGAAGTTTTATGTGTTGAACTCAGTTTTACATTTTGTTTATTTTGCAGTGAAATCTTTTCTGATTTGCTTGAATTTTGTGGAGATACAATCTCATTATCAAAACTACTCTTAGTAGTGGGTTTCACTATCTTGACATATTTCTTTTTGCCTTGTAAAACTGATGGTATGAATTTTATAAAAGGTACAATTGCTTTTACAGGGCTTGATGGTTTCATGACACTCACTGTCTTGTCTGAGCACTCTTTGATTATGATTGGGTGACCTAACTTGATTTTATCCTCATTGATTTCAAAATAGACATTAGGTTTGTTTTAAGGATTTGTCACTTGTTTCACTATTGATTTAGGTTCTATAGTTTTCGGTTAAATTGATTCAAAGAGTAAGACAGAGTCAGGCTTGACAGTGTAATTGTCATTGTATGGTGGAGGACATGAATTATACCCAATCGCTGACATGTCCTTTGGATCCTTTTATGAATCTAGCATCTCTTGCAGCTTGACTGATGACATTTGAAACTTTTCAAGTTTCATTTCAGTCATAGATTGTTGAGCTTTAGCTTGTGCTGACTTTTCAGTAAGTAGCTCATTTTCTGCTGCAAGATTGTATTTCTCACCATGCAATTTTTCTATGTCAGAAATGAGAGATTTGATTTTGATTTCAAAACTTTTTAGTTCTCTCTTCATCATTTCCGACTTCACTTTTTCTTCTTTAATTTTATCTGCCAATTTATGGTTTTGTTCTCTATACTCTTGTAATTCATTTATGCATCTTTAACTACAAAGGTTAGTTTTTACCTCAGTAGGCATTGAAGATTGTCCATCATTGATGTGAGCCATAAGATCATGATTCTGGAATTGAGGCTTAACTTCCTCAGCATACACACTCCAGTCACATATCCCGTCTTGTTCGATCACAAGGGCACTGGCAGAAGGCTGACTGCTTGCATGGGCTTGATTTGTCAGTTGTGGTTGATTCTGGTATGTTTGTTGATGATGAGAATGATGATACTACTGTTGTTGATTGTTGGAGTGATAGCTTGAATTGGGCTATGATGATGATTGGCCTGGAGAGTTCCTTGGATAGTTGTTTCTTTTGGGAGCATTGCACTCTCTTGAGAAATGGCCAGTCATGCCACAGTTGAAGCATTTCACCTTGGATTTATCATATCCAAGTTTTGTGTTCTCATTCAGGCTCAACTTTCTTCCTTTTCTGAAGAATTTCTTTGCTCTCATGGCAATCATTGCCATTTGCCACAGTAGATCCATCTCCTTAACATCATCAGGATCCATTTCTTCTAAATCTTCCTGAATTAGGTGGGCAGAAGTGAGTCTTCCCCCTAGATATGCTTCAAAACTTGCAACAAAGGCATTGTAAGTTGCCTTTTCCTCTTCTGATTTTAAGTCTTCTCGAGAGTTTTGAGGAGCAGTGGAGACTTTAGGTGCTTGAGCTGAAGTTGAAGGGTGATTAAATGGTGGAGATGCAATGAACCCAGTATTGTTCATTTGATCTATTGATGAGATGAAGTCATCTTCCTCTGTCATGAAAGCATTTTCAACAAAATGTGATTCTGAAAGAAATTTGTAGGCCTCAATCACTCTTGGTCCACTCAGGTTTCTGCTTGGTTCATCAAGTTCCAAAGCTTCAATCTTGGCTATCATAATGTCTAGAGTGGTAGTCTCAAGATCAAGAGTATTTTTCAGCATTGTGACATTTTGCTTCCAGCTTTCAGGTAGACTGTGAAGCATTTTCTTGTTAAATTCTTTTATTTTGTAAGAAACACCCATAATTTCCAAGTCATTTACCAACTGTACAATTCTGTGCAGTTGTTTTGATATGGATTCTCCTTTGTTGTGATGGAAGGTTTCATACTGATTGACGAGCTTGTCTTTGTTATTTTCAGCAATCTCACTACTTCCTTCACACATAATTTTGAGGGCATCCTAAACAGCTTTAGCAGTTCCATATTTTTCCAATCTTTTCAGCACATCCATCTTGAGTGCTTGAGTCAAAATTGAGTATGCTTTGAGATCAATTTTGATCTTCTTATAGTCATCTTCATCCAGAGTTAAGTCTTAAATTGGTGTTCTAGCAGTCTTGTAAAGTGCAGCTTCAGCAGTTGATAGAGTAACAGGAATATATGGACCCTTACATATGGAGATCCAAAAATCAGGATCTACACCTGTGATATAATTTCTAAACCTTATTCTCCATTGTTTAAACTCAGATTTGTGTTTAAGCATGGGAGGTTTAGGTGTATGACCTAGTTCAGAGTAACTGTTAGAATCCATGTTGATTTATGTAAGTATAGATTTAGTTGATATTAAGATTGATTATTTTTTATGAGTCCAACTTGTTCAAGGAGTTCTTTCAAGGTTCAAAATGGGTTCTGTACTAATTTTATTTTTGTCTGTGCGCATATCTTAAAGAGAATCGAGAGCCAAGCTCTAATACCAATTGACTGTGGTTGAGTAAGAGTGATATTCTTACCGAGAATCGAATATGATAATCAAGTCAATGATTGAGTGGCGGAAACCAACAATCAAAGAACATTCAAGGAAAGAAAATTACTCATAAATTTTGTTTACATTGATATATGAAAGTTGATAAGTTACAGAGAATAATTACAACAAAAATTCTCTATCTATCATCCATCACCTCAGTACGAGGTTAACTATTCTATTTATAGGCAGACAAGATGCATTTACAAAATGACTAAACTACCCTGATCTATTACATTAGAAACTAGTCTAAGTCTTGATCCATATCTCTGCTTGTTCATCTACATTGACAAATGCGGATAAGATAATCTTGATCAACATTTCCACTTGATCATCCGCATTAGTAAGTGGATTATCTGCATTGGTTAATGCGAATGAACAAATACTTATGCGCATTTGGTTACTCATCCGCATTTGTAAATGCGGATGAGCAAAGTCTTGTCCGCATCTTCTTTTCTTCTTCCACATTAGTATTATGTCTTCCACATTACTCAATATGGAATAGTAAACACTTGTCCGCATCAGAGTTATGTCTTCTGCAATAACTAATGCAGAAGATAATACTTGTTATTTTCATTGCAGATCTTCCTCCGCATTGGTTGTTGGACTTGTGGGATTTGAGCTGAGCAATCGTCATTTCACCCATTGAGTTGGCATGTATGATCCTTTCAGGGTGCAACACATCCCATGAACAATGAAGGAGAGATCCTCAGGAATCTGGTCTGATCAACCATGCTTGTTTGATAAGCTGTAGACAACCACATGGAGGAGGAATTTCCATGAGACCTTCCCTTTCCTGAAGGTCTTGACAGAAAAGTATCACTCATAGCCCATCTGCTCAAAAGACTGGTTAAAAGGTTATTTGGGAAAGAACACCTCACGTTCTTTATCATACAACTGAAGATGCATGTTGATGATGCCCGAAGTGATGAAGACTTTTCTCCCCTTCACTATGGCAGACAGTGCTTTCTCCCCATCCATGACGACCTTTTGATAGGTCTTCCAAAATTCTAGTAGTTGATCCTCATAATGAGTAGGATCAATGGTTAGGGAGGTGAAGTAGTTGGATAGAGTTAAGAATGATCAAACCTCTATGAAATGAGGATCTTTCTCAGAGTTTAATAGAGCAACTTGGTTATGTTGCCTATGTAAGTGCATGGAAAAGTTCAGATCATTTCTGCGGTTAAGGTTGGCCAATTTGAGGAAGTTTAAGGATGAAGAAAGAAGAAATAATGTAATTTCAGAGAGAAATTTGGGTTTTTAGGTTTGGAAAAAAAGAAAGAGATGATAGAAAGAGGGGAAACCGTTGGGTTTATATGTGAAAAAGGATTTCAGATAAAGTTTAATGAAAGAGGATAAACTTTGATATTCGGATGTCGGTCCCACCTTTGAAAAAGTTGTTTACTTTTGCTCAAAAAGTAGTTTTCTTGGAAGTCAAAAAACTTCCGAAGGTAAACTTTCCTCTGAAGTTTTAATGAAAAAGCTTCCGAAGCTAAAATGACTTCGGAAGATTTTCTTAAGAGTTGTGAAAATTTTGCTTCAGAAGAAAAATTAAGACTTGAATGCTTTGCCCAGATGAACAAAGCTCCCGAGAGTTAATTTGTTTCAGAAGAGATGGTCCTTAAAAACATACAAGTGCCTGAGACAAGTATTAAGCGTCAGAAGATATATGATAATTTCTTCCGAAGGTAAATTTCTTAGACAGTTGTTTGTTTTGAAGGCATGATTTTGTTTCAAAGATAAAAGCATATCTTCCGAAGGATCAAAATTTTCAAAAATCTAAGGGAAGTATTGAAAAGATTTTCATCCAAAGAAAACAAGAGCTTATGAAAGTGATGAACTAGATAACTTAGGAGACACATATTTTAAGAAATAATAAGAATTAATTTTAAGAAAAACCTACTCAATGTTTATCATCCCAATAGCTGATATAAGATATTTAAATCTCTGCTCATCAAAAGCATTTGTAAACAGATCAGCATATTGTTCATTTGTGTGGGCTTTGAATAGTTTAATTAATCCCTTTTCAAAATTATCTCTAATTAAATGATATCTGATGTTGATGTGTATGGTCCTTGAGTGCTGCACAAGATTTTTTGTGATTGAGATAGCATTGTTGTTGTCTATGTGAATGCGAGTCTCCTTGAAATTTAATCCATAGTCAAGCATTTGATTCTAAATTAATAGAACTTGAGCACAACAGCTTGCCACAACAATGTATTCAGCTTCAGCAGTTGATGCAAAGACTCATGATTGTTTCTTGCATTGCCATGACACAACCCTTCCACCAAGAAACTGACATCCCCTAGATGTAGACTTTGCAGTCATGTTGCAACCACCATAATCACTATATGTATAAGCCTACAGATTTAAGTCAGAATTCTTAGGATAGCACAGACCAATTGTTGAAGCACCTTTGAGGTGTTTTAGAATCCTTTTGACAGTGATAAGATGAGACATCTTAGGGTTGGCTTGATATCTTGCACAAATACGTGTAGCAAACATGATATCAGGCCTACTAGCTGTAAGATACATAAAAGACCCAATCATTGCTCTGTATAAGTGTTCCTCTACACACTCCCCCTCAAGATCAGGTCCAAGGGAGTGGTTTTTTGCTATGGGTGTCTTAGCAATCTTACAATGAGTCATGTTGAACCTCTTAAGTATGTCTTGAACTTACTTTGACTAACTAATGAAGATCCCATCTTCAATTTGTTTCACTTGAATTCCCAGAAAGAAATTGAGTTCCCCCATGGCATTCATTTCAATTTTTTCCTTCATCAGCTTCTCAAAGTCATTGCAGAGCCTTGGATTAGTTGAACCAAAAATGATGTCATCTACATATACTTGAACTAGCATTAAGACATTTCCTGTCCTTTGATGAAGAGAGTTCCATCTATAGTACCCCTCCTGTGTCCATGTTATAGAGATACTGAGATAGAGTCTCATACCACTTCTTGGGTTCCTCATGCAGCCCATAAAGAGATTGTCAAGCTTGCGGACATAGTTAGGATACTCAAGATCTGCAAAAACAGGTGGTTGTTTGACATACACCTCTTCATCAATCACTCGATAAAGAAAAGCACACTTTACATCAAGTTGATAGACCTTGATGTTCTTGGATTCAACAAATGCCAAAAATATCCTAACAGTTTCTAGTCTTGCTACAGTAGCAAAGACATTAGTGTATCAATCCCTTCTTCTTGTGTGTATCCTTGAAGAATTAGTCTAGCTTTATTCTTGATGATAATGCCTTTATCATCCTTCTTGTTCCTATACACCCATTTGGTTCCAATGGTAGTCTTCCTATGAAGAAGAGGACAAAGGTTCCAAATTTCGGTCTTTTGAATTCAAACAACTCTTGTTGCATGGCTTCAACCCAACTTCCATCCTTCAGAGTCTCATCAACTTTCTTTGGCTCTATCTGGGATAAGAAACAAGAGTGAAGACAAACATTTGCTTCATGGGTTTGTCCTCTTGTTCTTACCCCTATGTCAATATCTACAATGATGTTTGTGGTGGGGTGAGACTTGTGGATTCTTAGCTAAGGGATCACAACAAGTTGCTGAGAGAGATCTAAATTAGAGAAACTCACATCTTGAATAGATGTTCCTCCTACCACATCAGCACACTTATCAAGAGAAACTTGATCCAATAAGTCTGTGACATCATTGATGTTGTCATCTATGGAGTGGTTATCAGCATCAAGAAATTCCTGATCACTGCCACCACCTCCATAAGTTTTTTCTACATTTGAAGTATCGTGATCTGGTTATGGAGCCTTTGAGCTGGAATTTGAAGGCATTCTAGATGTATCAGCTGAGTTTGTCATTGTGGTGCCAATAGACACTTCATTTGTAGATGTAGTTAAAACTAGAGCTCAAGGTGTGTTACTTGAAATTCTTCTCAGCTCAAATCATGGATTAGGATCACCTGTTGATAAGATATCTAGAGATCCTAAAACAGTCACACAAGATTTGTTAAAATGGTTGGTAATTAAATCAAGATCAAACAACCAATCAGGACCAGAACCAGCCACACAGGGTGTGTGTTCTTTGAAAGTCGCATTGGCTGACTCCTCAACAATTCTAGTTCTAAGATTGTATACTTTATAAGCCTTAGCTTGGGAAGAGTATCCAATAAAGTGACCATCATCTGATTTCTTATCAAATTTTGCAATTTGATCTTTCGTATTCAAGATAGTGCAAGGACATCCAATGACCTGAGAAAACCAACGAAATCTTTCCTCTGGTGCCAAAGTTCATAAGGAGTCTTGCCATGAGTCTTAACCACTAAAACTTTTTTCTACACATACCAGGCAGTGTTGACTGCCTCTGCCTAGAAGGTAATGGGTAGCTTAGAGTCACACAACATGGTTCTTGCAGCTTCAATCAGTGTCTTGTTTCTCCTCTTAGTAACACCATTCTACTGAGGAGTCATGAGAGCATTGTATTGTCTTATAATATCCTTTTCATCACATAATGTATCAAGGATTTGGTTCTTGAATTCGAGGTGAACATTGTGTATCGCAAGAAGATGATTTTTCTCACAGCGCCTCACGGAGTTTGGTAACTATCTATGGAGATTGGGTCATGATGATCCGAAAGTGATCTCAATGGTGGTAGCGGGAAAGTGTATGAGGCGTGGGTGTAGCGCCTATTTGGCCTATGTAAAGGATGTGGATATGCCAAGACCACAACTGTCTGATGTTCCAGTTGTGTGTGACTTTCCGGACGTGTTCCCAGAAGATTTATCAGGAGTGCCACCCGACCGAGATATCGAGTTTAAGATTTATCTCATACCGGGTGCCCAACCTGTCGCCAAGGCACCGTATTGATTGGCTCCGATGGAGATGAAAGAGTTGATGGAGAATTTGCAAGAGCTACTGGATAAGGGGTTCATCAGACCGAGTATCTCTCCTTGGGGTGCTTCGGTCCTGTTTGTGAAGAAGAAAAACGGTAGCATGAGGATGTGCATTGAGTACCGTGAGTTGAACAAGCTGACGGTGAAGAACCGATACCCCTTACGAGAATAGATGATTTGTTCGATCAACTTCAAGGTGCCAGTGGTTTTCAAGGATAGATTTTCGATTGGTTACCATAAGTTGAAGGTGAAGGAGCAAGATATCCCTAAAATAGCTTTTCGCATGCGCTACGGTCACTATGAGTTTCTTGTCATGTCTTTTGGTTTGACCAATGCGCCAGCTGCTTTTATGGATCTGATGAACCGTGTCTGTCGACCTATGTTGGTTAATCAATGATTGTGTTTATTAATGATATCGTGATTATTCGAAGAGCGAGATTGAGCATGTCGATCACATTCGGGAGGTTTTGGATACGTTGAGAAAGGAGAAGTTGTACGCCAAGTTCTCCAAGTGTGCATTTTGGTTACGCGAAGTTTAGTTCTTGGGTCATGTGGTGAATCCTGAGGGGATCATGGTGGACCATCTGAGATTTGCAGTTTCTTAGGTTTGGCGGGTTACTACAGGAGATTCATTCAAGACTTCTCCAACATCGCTTCTCCACTAACATAGTTGACTTAGAAGGATGTGAAGTTTTTATCGTGTCAAGCTCAAGAGAAGGCGTTCGAAGAATTGAAGGCGAGATTGACTCAAGCTCCTGTTCTGTCATTACCCGATGGGAGTGAAGATCTGGTGGTTTATTCTAATGCTTCTTACTTGGGGTTGGGGTGTTGTACTAATGCAGAGAGGGAGGAGGGTTATAGCCTATGCATCCCGATAGAGTTGGAGCTAGCAGCCGTGGTCTTTGCGTTAAAGATTTGGAGGCACTATCTGTACGGGACGAAGAGCACCATTTTCACTAACCACAACAGCTTGAAGTACTTCTTTGAGCAAAAGGACCTGAACATGAGACAAAGAAGATGGTTGGAGCTCATAAAAGACTATGATTGCGAGATCCATTACCATCCGGGCAAAGCCAACGTGGTACCTGATGCCCTTAGCCGAAAGGAGAGGCCCGAGCCGATTCGGGTGGAAGCTTATCAGCTGATCATGACTTCTGACATAATAAAGCAAGTCAAAGAGTTTCAAGATGACACATTGAATGAAGACCATCTTAACTCTGAGAGAATGAGAGGTCTGGTCGCAAAATTGGGTTAAAACACATTTGGTGTGAGAACTCGATTCGGGAGAACGTGGGTTCCTCGTTTTGGGAATCTATGGGTGAAGATTTTAGATGAAGCTCATAAGACTCGATAATCAATTCATCCTGGTGCTACAAAAATGTACCAAGACATGAAGAAAGATTATTGGTGGTCGGGTATGAAGCGTGATGTGGTGGAGTATGTGAGTAAGTGCCTTACTTGCTTATAGGTGACGGCCGAGCATCAGAAGCCATAGGAAGCTCCATCCTTTGGATATACCAGAATGGAAGTGGGAGCACATCATCATGGATTTCATTACTAAGCTACCACGTACTCCGAAATGGTACGATGCCATATGGGTGATTGTGGACCGTCTGACAAAGAGTGCTCACTTCCTACTGATTCACTAGACATATTCATCTGAGAGGTTGGCTGATTTGTTCATCAAGGAGATTGTAACTCGCCATGGTGTTCCGGTGTCCATTGTGTCTGATCGCGACACCCGGTTTACATCTAAATTCTGGAAGAAATTCCACGATGCCATGGGGACGAGGTTTTATATTAGCACGGCTTATCATCCTCAGACTGATGGTCAGTGAGAAAGTACCATTCAGACATTGGAAGACATGCTTTGGGCATGTGTGATTGATTTTAGGGGAAGTTGGGATGACCACCTACCGTTAGCCGAATTCTCATACAACAGCAGGTATCATGCCGGCATTGGTATGCCACCATATGAGATGCTATACGGTAGGAGATGCAGAACACCCGTTTGTTGGGGTGATATTGGCGAGAAGGAATTGGGGAGCGTCAAGGTAATCGAGGCTACGACTGAGATGCTTGAGAAGATCAAAGCCTTCATGAAGGCAGCAAAAGATAGACAGAAGTCATATGCCAATAAACGACGCAGACCGATTGAGTTCCAGGTGGGTGACCGGGTTATGTTGAAGGTCTCACCTTGGAAGGGTATCATTCGTTCCGAAAGCGGGGCAAGTTAAGCCTGAGATACATAGGCTCTTTCCGAATCGTTGCTCGAATAGGAGACGTGGCCTATGGACTGGAGTTAATAATTCACCCGATATTCCATGTATCTCATCTAAGAAAGTACATAGCTAATGAAGACATTATTGTTCCACTAGAGGATATTGAAGTAGATGAATGACTCAATTACGTGGAGCAACTGGTGGCAATCATAGATTGAAAGGAAAAGAGGCTGAGAAATAAAGTGGTTCCCGTTGTGCGTATACAATGGAAGCACAGGAAGGGATCCGAGTCAACGTGGGAGACTGAAGAAGAAATGAAGCAGCATTACCCGCATTTGTTCGAGGAATAACAGGTTTCACGGACAAAACCTATTTAAGCGGGGTGGACTTGTAACACCCGGATATTTTTTTTGAACAAGAAAGAAGAATAAAGTGAAGAAAAAGGAAGAAACTAAATAAAACCCAAGTCTAGGGGTAAAAAGTGTTCAAAAGGACAAAATGTTTGAAAAGTTGGTAATAAAGGTGGCATGGCCGCCCATCACCATTTCTACACACAAAATTTTCAGATTTTTAGAGAGAGAAAGTAGCAGGAAGCAGAGAACTCTCGGGTTTGAAGAGAAACAAGAAGAAAAGTGTGAATTCAAGGTAAGAATTCATGTTTTTATGGTGTTCTTAACCGGTTATGTCCTTGGTCTATGCTTATGCGTCTTTATATGTGTTAGGGTATGTTTTAGTGGGTTCTAGGCGATTGAATTCAATTTTCAAACGAGTTCGGAAGAAAGCCAACTCAAGAGCTACAAAGGTGAGTTGTAGAACCCCTCATTTACTGGTTTTTAACTGATTTGGGGCTGGAAATGCATGAATGTATGTTTTCATTTACTAGGTTTCGGACCCATATGTTTGAATGTGTGTATGATGGTGTTTCTAAGGCTTAGAAGGTAATACCTAAGTCTAGAACATGATGAATAGGGACTGGGAACAAAAAAATCTCATGTTTTACGCGCATAAGTTAAGTTTTTGAATCGGCCTAAGTGTTTTAAAGTCAATGCGGAAGGGAGGTTAATGTGGATGAGCAAAGTAAGTCAATGAGGATGAGTATTGGCTAAGTATGGAAATGTGGATGAAGTCAATACAGATGAAGTCAATGCGGATAAGCATTGACTAAGTATGGAAATGCGGATGACAAATGCCGATGAAGTAAGTCAATGCAGCTGAACATTGACTAAGTATATGAAATGCGGATGACAAATGCGGATGATGTAAGTCAATGCGGATGGACACTGACTAACTATATGAAATGCGGATGAGTAAGGCAAATGCGGATGACAAATGCGGATGAAGTAAGTCAATGCGGATGAAGCAATTCAAATGCGGATGAACAATAAGGTCAATGCGGATGAACACCTAGAATAATTATGACTTTTTGGAGAAAAAGGAGTAATGTAGGCTTTGACCTAGGAGATTCCTGGGGGCTATGTAATTGACTTTCGAAGCCATAGATGGTATGATGGGCATGTAATGATGTGTGATTGACGCATATGCATAATGATGATGTATGATGTTGTATGATTATACATGATGTATGCTATGAAAGTATGATGATGTCCTGTATGATGATGATGACTGAATGTATGTTCCTTATTATGACGTATGTTTATCTTCCATGGCTTTACGTGTTATGTTAATGAATGAACCGAAAGTATTAAGTAACATAACACGGAAGATAATGAAAAAGGAACATGATAAATGAATGCATGCATTAATGAACAAATGAATGTAAGAAGGCTTGCAAGCAATATATGGAGGTGCACACCCGATAAAGGTGTTAGCTTAACGGTGTGCGGCTTAGCTACCCCGAAGGATGCACACTGGGGTCAAATCATTGTGATTGACCATATGAACGGGATCCTTGCCGCTTGCCCTAGGTACTGGAATCTGCTTCGTGTATAATGTTCGAGGTTTATGAAAGACCTCAGGCCCAGTTACCCACTTCATGCACAATGTTCGGGGTATAGCGTATGACAGTGATCCGAAATGAAAGAGAAAAGATAAATGGTGAATGTACTTGCCCTAGGTACTTGGGACAACTTCGTGCATAATGTTCGAGGTCTATGAAAGACCTCAGGCCCAGTTACCCTCTTCGTGCACAATGTTCGGGGTAATGTACATGTCAATGGAAGTAATGAATGTACGAATGAAAGTAAGAATGTGCGAACGAATGGAAGTTAATGAATGAATAAATGATGAAGATAAAAATGATATTATCTGTGTATATGTATGATGTATGATCACATGAAAGTAAAGAAAGGTTTTAATGAAAGTAAAGTATTATTTTATTACAAAACTAGAACTCAGTCAGCAATGCTGATTTTTATGCATTTTCTAGTTGGCAGGTGAGCATTGCTGAGGATGGCACGGAGTAGCTACTTGGCATTTTGAATGGCATTCTTTTGTTAATATTTTTGCATTGTAATGGGAACGAATGATGTTTTGAAATGAACACTTGTATTAACTTGCAATAGCATTTGTAATGATATGAAAAGTTATTTTTATGTTTCCGCTGCAATGTTTTATGAATGATTAAATGTAAAGTGTATGTTTTATGTGCGATGATTTACCAGCTGTAAGCATCCAGGGAACGGGGCCATACACTTCACTACTTCAAACCCTGCAGAGATAAAACTTGTTTCCGTTTGGAGTCAAAAGCAGCCTTAATCTCTTGAGTCTTCCTTCATCAAGTTCTTTCTCCCCTTCTTAGAATCCTCCTCTTCACTATTCTCAAAAGAATTCTTCACTATCACTTCTTCATCCTCTTCACTTAAGGGGTCTATGAGAGGAAGCTAATCTTCACAAGTTCCACACCTAGGTGATCTTACATACAAGATTGTCTGTGGAGGATCTATCTCATTATAACCGAGTCCCTACTTGTTTTGATAGCATACCTTGTTGTGCAATGATGAGGATATCATGTTCTTGAAGGTCTCTTCTTCACGAACACACTTTTCTGCTCTGACTTTGCTAATCACAAGCTCAGCTTGGCACTCTATCAGCTTAGTTATGAGATCCTTGATTTGAGTCCTAAAATTTGTATGCTCATGTTTTATAAATGAATACAGTTTTCTCTAAGTCCTCTATCTTCAGTTTATAATCATTTTCAGACTTTCTAAAATCAACTTTTAAGATGTTTAAGGACTCAAGATCAGATTTCATTTCTATGTTGTAGGACGTGTCTTTGTGAACTTTAGCAATGCATTCAAGGGTACAGAGGTGTTCCGATACCTTGCCTTCATCATTATCAGCCATCAGTGCTTGGTTTGGAGAAGCATCTTCTACCTAAAAGCTCCAGTCAAAGCTTCCTTCTTCAATAGCAACTGCATCTTGTTGCTTTGGCTTCTCATTATGGGTAGCCTTGTTAGTATAGTTTGGTCTGGATTGTGCTTGGGCACCATTTGTTCTTGGTTCCTTACACTCCCTACAAAGTGACCCATCAAGTTACAGTTGTAACACTTGACTTTGCTTTTGTCCAGTCAAAACTTTCCACTAGTTGCATTACTGGGGAAATTCCTCCCACTCTGCTTGTAGAACTTCTTGCCTCTGTGAGTGAGAACAGCCATCTGCTGGACTATTTCCATGTACTCCAGATCATCTGGATGGATACAGTCCTAGTCTTCAACGGTCAAAAGAGAGATGCCACAACTTTCATCAGAAGACACAAAGGCTTGAGAAGAACTTGTGTCTTGGAATGGGCTTCCTTGAGTGTAGTTCTCCCTTGGTGTCTCAGGGAAGGTGATGAAAGGACACTTTTGTGAGTTGTTAGGCTAGCATATGAGATGATGTTGGGGTTCTATGCTATCCCTTTCAACCACATGAAGGGCTGAACCCATTTGATTGTTGGAGTTTCCAGATCAACCTTGCATGTTCATCTCCATCTTGTAGCCACTGAGAATCCCACACAACTTTGTTAGAGTAAGAGTTTTCAGGTTCTCAGTTCTATTGATAACCACATGGTAGTGTGTCCATTACCTAGGAAGTGAGGTTTCACCTGCTTTGAAGGTGAAATTTTCAAGAGCAACTCCTCCATCCACTAGGGTATCAACAATCTCAACATAGCTAAATATTGTTGAATCATGGTTTCACATGTTTTTAAAGGTGAAATTTTCCAACTGCAGCTTCTGGAGATCTTTCTTATTCTCCTTGGCTTCAGAGGAACCCTCATACATCAGTTTCAATGCATCCCACAGCTACTTAGCTATTTTGCATTTCTTGAAACTCTGTATACAGAGTTAAGAAGAGTAGTCTGAAGGGCTGTCATGGCCTTCTGGTCAATCTCTAATCTCTTTCTATCTTTATGAGAGTAGGTAGCCACAATCTTGGGGATCATACCACCACCAGATTGGATGCTTGGTATGTAAGGTCCATTCTCAACAGACTCCGACATTCTAGAATCTAGAGACCTGATGAAACCTTCCATTCCTTGACACCACGTGTCAAAGTCATCAAGAGTGATCAGTGGGGACTTGTTCATGGTTCCAGTTTCCATATTAGTCTTGGAAATGGTAGCTAATTGAAAAGTTTAGTATTTGTGTGTGTGAGGGATCTAAAGATGGGGAGATATTATATCAAGAGCTTAGAATGTTTTGATACCAACTAAAAGTTTTGGTGTTAGTCATCAGTTGTTAGAAAATGACTGAAGACATGGTTTTAACATTCAGATGTTGTAAACAACTGAAGACTAGGTGTTAGTCATCAATAGTTTGAAACTACTGAAGACTTGGTTTTGGCTTCAGTTGTTTTGAAATGAAACAACAATTGTTTGAAACAATTGAAGAGTAAAATTTCTCATCAGTTGTTGTCGTCAACTCACAGATCTCAGTTGTTTCATTGACCTTAACACTTACTCAGCAGACTATCTGATTTCAGATGTATTATTGGTCATCAGTACTTATCTGTTAGAACAAACATCAGTAGTTGTAACCACATTAGTAGTTGTATCTACATCAGTACTTTTCAACAAATAAAGTACTTTAGTACTTTTAAGTAATTTACTCTTTAGTAGTTATGAAAACTGCTGAAGATAAAATAACTTATCAATACTTAGTTTTGACAGTTGTATACTAATGGTCATCAGTACTTATGAACTGAGATCATCAATAGTTGTCAAATCATTCTAGCTGCAGCATACCAAGCCTTAGCACTAGATTTTGGAAAGTTGCACTGTCCAAAGGCTTAGTAAATATATCTGCAAGCTCATCAGCACTAGGAACAAACTTTGGATCAATCAGACCTTTTTCATAACAATCCCTGCTAAAACGATATCTGATCTCAATATGTTTGGTCCTAGAATGCTGGATAGGATTCTTAACAATACAAAGAGCTGAAGCACTGTCCATCAGTAAAGGAGTCTTAGTCTCTGTAATGTCATAATCCAGTAATTGATTCTGAAGCCAGAGTACCTGAGATGTACAACTTGCAGCAGCAATGTACTCTGCTTCAGTAGTGGATGTAGCAACTGAAGTTTGTTTCTTACTCTGCCAAGAAACTAAACAATTGCCTAGAAATTGGCATCCACCAAAGGTTTATTTTCTGGATAATTTACACCCTGCATAGTCACTATCAGAGAAAGCAACTAATTTGCAAGAGTGCCCAGTAGAATACCAAAGTCCTAGAGATTGAATTCTTTGCAAGTATCTAAAGATCCTTTTGACTGCAATCATATGGGATACTTTAGGTGCAGCCTGAAATCTAGCACTGACACAAGTTGCAAACATAATGTCTGGTCTAGAAGCTCTATGGTACATCAAGGAACCAATCATACATCTGTAAAGAGTTTCATCAACTGCTTTACCTTTCTGATCAGCATCCAGTTGTGTGGTGCTGCACATGGGAGTAGAACAGGGCTTACAATTTTGTAAATCAAACTTTTCCAACAGATCCTTTGTATATTTTGACTGATGAATGAAAGTTTCATCAGCCATTTGTTTGATTTGCAAACCCAGAAAGAACTGTAATTCTCCCATGGCACTCATTTCAAACTTTTGTTGCATCAACTTAGTAAAGGCATCACATAACTGTGGATCAGAGGATGCAAAAATAATATCATCTACATAAATTTGAACAAGGAGCTTATGCATGCCTACTTTCTTAATGAACAAAGTTTTATCTATGGAGCCTCTAGTGAAATTGTATTAAAGAAGAAAGTTAGACAGTGTTTCATACTAGGCCTGGGAGCTTGTTTTAACCCATAAAGAGCCTTATTAAGCTTATACACCCAATCTCGATGTTTATGATCTTCAAAACCTGGTGGTTGACACACATAAACTTCTTCTTTTATTTTACCATATAAGAAAGCACTTTTGACATCCATTTGAAAAACTTTAAGATTATGGAAAACAGCATAAGCTAAGAACAATCTGATTGCCTCCAGTCTGGCTACAGGGGCAAAGGATTCATCATAATCAATACCTTCTTTTTGTGAAAACCCTTGTACAACCAGTCTGGCCTTCTTCTTGACAATTTGACATTTTTCATCAGTTTTATTCCTAAACACCCATTTAGTGCCTATTGCACACTTACCTTGGGGTAGAGGAACAAGTTCCCACACTTGCTACTTTTGAAACTGAAGAAGCTCAAGTTGCATGGCTTCAACCCATCCATTGTCTCTTAATGCAATATGATAGTTCTTAGGCTCTTGCTGACTGATGAAGAGAGCATAAAAGGAGAAATTGGACAATTGACGTCTAGTTGAAACACCAACATTGATGTCACCAATGATCTGAGACATGGGGTGATTCTTAAGTTCTTGGTACATAATAAGATCTGTGCAAGTGTTTCTACGAGATTCAGTAGCAACAGATGTTGATCCAGACCCTTGAAACCTAGAATGAGATGGCAATTGAAATGAAGTAGAGGATTCAGAGATCTCATCAGCATTTGTTATGGATGGAACTGCTGAAGCTACAGGAACATCAAGTTTAGTAGACTCAGGTAGGTGATCACTAAACCTTGCATTTGTACCACCAGATGGATGACTAGTTGCAAGAGATGATGGATTCACAGAATCTGCAACAGCTGGAGACTGATAAGGAACATATTGCAGTATGTCCAAATCAAATAATTCCATAGGGTTTTGTGGGATTTTGTCCTTTGGAGATTCATTAAACTTTACATGCAAGGTTTCTTTAACTATCTTTGTTCTGCAATTAAAAACTATGTATGCCTTGCAAGTAGATGAATACCCAACAAATTACCCTGTATCCACCTTTGATTCAAACTTTTGAAGTGGATTCTTTGTGTTAAGAATGTAACAGGGACACCCAAATGCTCTAAAAAAGGAAATCAGAGGGGCCAAATGATGTCACATTTCATAAGGAGTCTTCATCAACCTCTGATTTACTAACACTCTATTTTGCACATAGCAAGCTGTGTTGACAGCTTCAGCCCAAAATGTTAGTGGCAAACCATAATCAGCCAACATTGACCTTACGGCTTCAATAAGGGTCCTGTTCTTTCTCTCCACCACTCCATTTTGTTCAGGAGTTCTTGGAATGCTATCATGCCTCTTGATTCCATTAGATAAATAGAATTCATCAAGTGTGTGGTTTCTAAATTATGTGCCATTATCACTCCTCACACACTTGACTGGAAGGGAGTACTGCTTTTCCACATACAACACAAAGTAGATGATGATTTGAACAACCTCATCTTTTGAATGTACGAAGAAGGTCCATACAAATCTGGAATAATCATCCATAATTACGAGACAGTATTTTTCTTTGCCATGCTCATCAGTCTAACTGGACCAAAAAGATCCATATGCAGTAATTGCAAGCATGCAGTGGACTTTGGTTCTTCTATTGGAGGGAATGATACTTTGTGTTGCTTTCCTTTTAAACAAGCAGAACAGTTATCATCACATTTGAACTCCTTATATGGCAGACCTCTCACTAAACCATGATGGATAAGCTGGTTCATGTTTTTAAGATTCACATGACCAAGCCTTTTATGCCATAGTTCAGATTCCTGAAGAGTGGCCTTGGAGAACAGACATGGATGGCCTTTTAGATCAATTTTCTTTGATAAGTCTAAGGAATATACTCTTCTAATCCTGTTGGCCTTCAGGAGAGTATATTCATCCAATATCTTGTCAATAATTCTCAAAACATTGGAAGACAGAATCCGACAGTTCTGGCTGGTGAAAAGTGCAACATGCCCTTTATCACACATTTGACTGACACTCAACAAGTTGTACTTGAGATTCTCCACATGGTTAACATCATCAAATCTTATCTCACCATTTGACACAATGCCTTTGCCGATGATGTAACCCTTAACATAATTACCAAAAGATACAAATCCCTTTTTTTCTTGAGAGTACTCATGAAGAAGAGAACTGCTCCCTGTCATATGCATAGATCCTCCACTATCCACATACCAGATCCTTCTATGGCATGCTAAAGAACCCTATGGTACCTGTGATGATGAAGCATTTGAGAATGAACCAACAGTAGACTCCTGGGCCATAAGAGCAAGATTTCCAGAAGGATTTTCACCACCATGTTGACCAGCACCAGAAAACAATTGTTCAGGATAACCGGAAAGATCATCTGGTAAGCTACTCTAGTCAACAACTCCAGGTGTGAAAAAGCTTTGATGTGATTAAGATTGACATTGTTGATTTGATTGAGATGGTTGAGGCTCAGGTAGGGCATGTGGTTGTTGAGCTATGGGTACTGGAACCTGACTGGACTGAGGCATGTAAAAACAGGGATAAGGATATGACATTGGACCTTGAGGGACAAAATAGGAAGGAGATGATTGAATTTGTGAATGATGACCAGAACTGGTAGAATGTTGCCCTTTGTTTTGTGAGCTATTGCATGGAAAGGTCACAAAGGTTGTAGAAGAGTTAGATCCAGATGATCTACACTCTCTTGCAAAATGTCCAAGTCTATGGCACTTGTGACACCTCAACTTGCTCTTGTCAAAACCAACTTTGGTTTTTCTAGAGAGACCAGGAAATTTTCTACCTGTCCTTTTGTAAAAAATTTTAGATCTGATATTGATTAATGCCATTTGGCTCAAAATATCCATCTCTTCCAGATCATCATCAGCAATTCCTTTCAAATAATCCATCAAAAAGCACAAATTATCACTACTACACCCTGAATTACTATCAACACCAACAAAAAGCAGGATCTCTACTGTTGAAGAGAAATCTATATGCTCAACATAAGAACTTTCTGATGCAGCATATTCTGACTCATGACCGACCAGAGTAGTATTCCCTAGTACAAAATCATCAGTGAGCTTCCCAGATGAAGCCAGTTTCCTTTTCTGTTCTATCTCTCTTTCAAATGTTAACAGTTTCCTATGAAGTTGGGTGAGAGATAGATTGTCCAGATTTGCACTGGAGCGTAGGACAATAGTATATGTGTCCCTTCTCTCAGGCAGGGATCTGAGGAATTTGTTGTTCATCTGACTATTTGTATATTCATGTTTAACCATTTTCAGCTCAGATATCAAACAGGAAAATCGCTCAAACGTTGAGTCAATGACTCGCCCTTTTTATGAGAGAATGTGTCATATTGCTGGGCAAGGATCTCTCTATTGTTTGCCAAGACCTCATCAGTTCCTCCAAATTGTTCTTTCAGAGCAACCCAGAGGTCATGAGCAGTTTCATGATGCATAAGTCTAGAATAGATTTCATTAGGCAGTGCCATGGCTAGAATTCCATGGGCTTTAGCATCAATTTCAAATAGTTTCAGATCTTCATCTGAGTATTGCACTTTCTTCTTCGGAACCATCTCATTGGTTTCCGGACTACTCACCATAGGCTTATATGGTCCATGAACCACAGATTTCCAACAACCTGAACTGTTGACAGACAGGTGATGGAGCATTAGGCGTTGTTATGTTATACTCATTCCTAACAAGCATCGGAGGCTTTGTTGAGGAGCCAGTACTGTGAGGATCATTGATTGATGTAGCCATTTTCACCGATTCAAATAGGTTCAATGATTTTTTAACAGATCTAGCTCAAAAACTCAACAACTCAGTTTGAAACAAGATGAATCTCAAATTAATTCACCGAAAGCAACAGAAAATCAAATTCTATAACCAATTCTTGCAAATTTGCTAATTCGATCAAACTTAGATATCAAAAGAGCAGTTTCAATGATCAATTGTTAAATCATTCAATGATTAATCTTGCTCTGATACCATTTGAAAGGATCGGGATCTAGTTTGATCAATTACATTACGATTTGTAGCGGAATAGAACAAGAATTAGATGAAATTTAAGCAAGAATAATATGAATATTCAATCAAACAGTGATGGTTATAGAGAGAGACATTTTTCTGAAAAGAGAATATTTTCATTCACGCACAACCTTCGGCTTCAAAGAAATTAGGTCAACATTCCTTTTATAAAGGAATGTGACATCAGCTGATATCACTTGATAGTGACAACTAACTGATTTATACAAACAATTGAAAGTAGACTAAACTACTGAAGATGTCCACAACAACTGAGGACACCTTCACAAAAAGCTAAGTACAAGCTAAAATTACAACTACTGAAGTTATAACATCTGAAGTGTAAGAACTTCAGATGTTTTACATAAAATAAAACTACTAATTACAACTACTGAAAAGTAAACCATCAAAACTACTGAAAAGAACTACTTCAGCTGTTGTGACAACTTCTGAGAACTTGGTCTTCAGACTTTGTCTTCAGCAGTTGTCTTTAGACTTTATCGTCAAACTTTGTCTTCGGACTTTGTCTTCGGACTTTGTCTTCGGACTTTGTCTTCGGACTTTGTCTTCGGACTTTGTCTTCGGACTTTGTCTTCGGACTTTGTCTTCGGACTTTGTCTTCGGACTTTGTCTTCGGACTTTGTCTTCGGACTTTGTCTTCGGACTTTGTCTTCGGACTTTGTCTTCGGACTTTGTCTTCGGACTTTGTCTTCGGACTTTGTCTTCGGACTTTGTCTTCGGACTTTGTCTTCGGACTTTGTCTTCGGACTTTGTCTTCGGACTTTGTCTTTAGCTGTTGTCTTCAGACTTTGTCTTCAGCTGTCGTCTTCATACTTTGTCTTCAGACTGTGTCTTCAGACTTTGTCTTCAGACTTTGTCTTCAGCAATTGTCTTCAAACTTTGTCTTCAGCTATTGTAGACCACTTTAGTTTTTATGATGTCTGTGGGACTTAAAGGTTTTTCTGATCTGGCTCATTGGTTCTTTTAATCCAACAGAGATGCAGGTCAGTCCAATATTTGTATCCTACAAATATCTATGAACCTTGGCATCAACCGTTTGCCTATATTCATCCATATGAATATCCACCAATCCAAGTTGATAATAGTCTTACCCTTATACTTAACCCCACAAGTATGAACAAATATGGATGTTTTGAATAAAAATGATTTACTCGTGGATTAAACATGCAAAGTAGGAACATAAGTTGAAGCAATATAACCAAATAATTTATTCAAGTAATGAAAGGTTCCAATATCCAAATAAAAAATTAAAATATCAAATCCAATCACTAGAATATCAAAGTCCCATGGCACAAGTATAATCTTCATGCTATGCCTTTTCAAGGTGCTTGGTGAGTGGATCCGCAATGTTTGATGCGTGTGAACTTTGCGAATACATATCTTTCGGTTTTCAACTTCATCCCTTATGTAATTGAATATCCGCTCAATGTGCCTAGTCTTTTGATGTGCATGGGGTTCCTTGATTAGAGATATCTCACCCTTGTTATGGAAAAAAATTTCTAGGGGGTCCTGAATGGAAGGGACCACCCCAAGATCGGCAATGAATTTCTTCAACCATACAGCTTCTTGAGCGGCTAATGAAGTGGTGATGTATTCTGACTCTGTAGTTGAAAATGTCACCACATCTTTCGTAGATCTCTTCCAAGTGAGTGCTCCTTAATTTAAGTTGAAAATGTATCCCGATTGTGATGGTGAATCATCTCGTTTAGTTTGGAAACTTGCATCTGTGTAACCTTTTACCATGAGTTCCTCCTCACCAGATCCATAGATTAGGAACATATCTTTAGTCCTCCTTTGGTATTTAAGTATGTTCTTAACAACCATCCAATGATTATTTTTAGGATTTTGCTAGTATCGGTTTGTCACGCTCAAAGCGTATGACACGTCTGGCTTAGTGCATATGATTGCATACATGATGGATCCTATAGCAGACGCATACAGGAATCCTTTCATTTTGTCTTGCTCAACCTTTGAGCTTGGACATTGAGTGGTACTGAATATTGTTCCTCTTTGAATAGGTACGGTACCATTTTTAGAGTTTTCCATCTTGAAACTTTTCAAGATCTTACAAATGTATGCACTTTGATTTAAACCTATAAACCACCTTGATCTATCCTTATTCATCTTTATTCCTAAAATATTAGTAGCTTCACCAAGATCCTTAATGGAAAAACATAATCCAAGCCAGGCTTTTACACAGTCCAAGGTTGGAACATCATTTCCAAATAGTAGGATCTCATTGACATAAAATAATAGGAAAGTGATGATGCTCCACTAGCTTTCTTATACGGACATGCTTCATCAGGGTTTTCGATGAACCCAAATTTTATTACCTCTTCATCAAAATGGTGATTCCAACTTCTTGATGCTTGCTTTAATCCATAGATTGATTTCTAAACTTGCATACTTTGTCAGGATGTTTTGCATCGACAAAACTTTCAGGCTGAACCATATAGACATCTTCCTTAAGATATCCATTTAGAAAAGCAGTTTTCACATCCATTTGCCAAATCTCATAATCATAATGAGCATCTATGGCAAATAATATCCTAATAGACTTTAGCATTTCAATTGGCAAGAAGTTCTCATCATAATCAACCCCTTGAGTTTGAGTGAAACCTTTTGCTACAAGTATAGCTTTATAAGTATCCAAGTTTCCATGCATATCGGTTTTGTTCTTGAAAAGCCACTTACTTCTAACTACCTTGGAGTTGAGAGGTGGTACAACCAAGTCCCATACTTGGTTGTCATACATGGATTGCATCTCAACGTTCATGGCTTCAAGCCATTTATCACAATCCAAATTTGACATTGCATCACGATATATGGTTGGTTCATTGGAATCTAGCACATAGTATCCACCATGAAAAGTGCATATTTTTAGGTGGATACTAGTTCTACCAGATCTACGACTGTTTTGTGTGTATTGATCAACCATTTGATCATCTCCAACAACCTCATTTTGAGTGTTAGTGTCAACCAAACGTGCATCGGGTTGTGGTTTTTGATCCTCTTCAAGATCCATTTTTCTACTGCTAGCTCCTTCCATTATGAACATAGCTTTTAAAAACTCAACCATCTTGGCAACAAACTCCTTTTGTTCCAATGGATCATAGAAATAATTGGTGAATTCTTTATGCCCAAGACACATAGAACATTGATGTGGTTAGTACGTCATGATCCAAGTCGGGTCATACCCAATAACAAGCTAAGCAAACACCAAATAATATTTAATTGATGATATGATCATACAATTAAATATATATACACCAATTTTGAAAATGGGTTTTCTAAATAAGTTGCATATGAGATTGAATAATTATATGGATATTTTGTTTAATAGATGTTGTTTGTAATGTTATTTAAGTTACCTAAATAACATCAAATAATAAGAGAGTGTGTATGTGTTATTCAATTAAAAAGTTTTTATATGAATAACCTATATGAATGACTTGTTAATGTGTTTAATCTTGTTTTTAGTTTTGGGGGGAAAACCCTTTGCAAAATCTGTATTTCGGCCGCCCACTTTCAAGTGGGGGTTCCTTGGTTTCCTAGTGGTCTTGGAACAAACACAACACACAAGTCATTCACTCCACTCCTCTCTCTCTCTTACACGCAAAAACTCAAGAAAAAGGGTTTTCTCTCTTCTTGTTGAAAAACTTGCGGCTGAAAGAGTATATAGCAGCTCTTCTTTCGTTTTTTGGGTGTTCAAATCCTAGCAAGAAGGTGTCGTCATATAGCTTGGGGCATACAAGCTTGAGAGGACCTCCTTTGGTGCCTTTAGTCGTTTCTTGGAGCTCATCCTCTTCAATCTCTTCCTTTTTGCAGCTGAAAAGGTAGTCTATGACAGCCTCATTATGGCTGTCCATATTGTTTGTTTTGTGTTAACATAGCTAGCTTTTATTCACGTATAAATATCCTATGTTTATGGGTTTGTTTATAACTTTGTAATATCAAGATGAAACCCGATTTTTCAGTTGATTAAGTAAGTTATAATGCTTGCTTCCGCTGCTTTTTCATTAAGTTTAAAAGGTTAAACTATTAATCTTGTTCTAACAAACCCCAACATTGGCATCTAGAGCCGGTTATGTGGATAGCTAGCTTGTTTTGTCATTGTTATATTTCGTTTTATGGGACTTTTAAACCCCTTTTAGGGGCTGCTATGTTCATGTTTTATGAATCCCCAACTTTCAAAGTTATATCACACATGCTTGTGAATAAACATTGAAAGACATGTATGTTATATTTGTTGTTTGTTTGGGCATGATAAAACCTAAAATTTCAGTTTATGTTGGCTGAAATTTCGTGGGTTTTAAGTGGGGATTCATTGTTGGTTTGGATGATATGATCATTGTTCGTTATGGTGCATAACCTAGCCATTGACGTTGTGTTGTTTGGATGTTTGTAATGGTTGTATTCATTCATTCAATTGGGTTGTATAATCTATTGTTTGTGCTTTGTTTAAAGTGTAATTTATTTATTATTGGGCTGTAATAAATAGATTAGGTACTTTTCATATTACTAGAAATCTTGTATTAGGACATAATGTCTTGTAATATGAAGATGTACGTGTTAGAAGAACAAAGGGAAGACACAAGAAACATGGAGCATTTGGATGCGGCTTCAAGTGGGAGGTTCATGGAACTTTTTTGATGTGTTTTGACCCTTAGGAATGTCCTATGGTCCACACTTGTGATGGCAAACAAGTGTGGCCACTTTAGATGCTATGGTTATGCACTTACATTTGGTTGATTCATGGTTGTTTGATTATGGTATTGTGGTGGTGACTTTACATATGATGTTTGCTTAACTATCCTTCCCATGATCATAACAAACTATCTAAATGGGCTTTAATCATTAAAAGGTAATAAAAGGTTATTAAAATTGTTTAATGATTTCAAAGATTAAAAGGGGTTTTAATCAATGTACCATAAGGTATCTTGTTTTATAAACATACAAATATGTAAATATAATGTTTTCTAAACTTGTATTATAATATCTCTATACCTTTTGTAAAATAAAATAAGATCAACACCGTCCTTTTACACAACACTTGAATCGCTTGGGAACTCTTAGTGGGATAAAGGTCACGTAACCATTTTGAGGGAACTTGTGACTTGAGGTGAGAATGCCATATTCTGGGATAAAGGTCACCTAACCGCTTATTTTGGCAAACTCACATGTGTGTATAAGTAGGGTGTCTTGATTTGCAAACCATGTCAAATGGATCACCTACGATATGGTTTCCAAATGATGTTGATGGGATTAACATGCCGACTTTACATATGATGTTTCAAGTCGATCCCATACCTCTAGAAGTTACAAATGGTTGCAATGGTCAATCGTTGTCCACCTTATTAATTTAAATCGTGGGATAAAGGTCACCTAACCACCATTTAAATGTAATGTTGGATTTTAGATTTTGATATGATAATGACCTTAAAAGGTATTAATTATTAAAATAACAATATCAAAAATACTAAAATTGATCTTTGTTAAATATTGTAGGTGGCCACCAATAATTATGATAATCATGATAATTCATCCACGTCCGCCAAATCTTTACTAGGGATTCTCCAAAAGGAACGTCTAAACCATAAAAATTTTATCGATTGGTATCGCAACTTGAGAATCGTTCTCAAACAAGAGAAACGATCATATGTTTTAGATGACCCTGTCCCCGATCAACCTAGTGAGGATGATGAGGAGGCCTATAATGATTGGATAAAGTACATTGAGGACTCGGTCCAAGTGTCTTGCCTTATGTTGGCAAGCATGACTCCAGATCTCGAGAAGGAGTATGAGCATCATGGAGCTTATGACATGATAACCCAACTGAAGGAAACGTTCCAACAACAAGCGAGGGTTGAGCGCTTCGAGCGCTCCATGCATGTCGTACGGACGACAAGCAATCAGTTTCATCTTATGTGCTTAAGATGAAAAGTCACATTGACCGCCTCGAAAGGCTAAACTGTCATGTCTCAAGGAATTGGCCACGGATTTGATCCTCAATGGCCTTACCAAAAAGTTTGAGACGTTTGTGTTGAACTAAAACATGAATGCTTGGGACAAAGGCATTGGTGAGCTTCACTGTATGCTCAAAACGGCCGAGGCGGCCATGGCTAAAAGGGTTTTACCCGTTCTCACCATCCATGAAGGTAGGAACAAGAAAAGGCCTCATCGCACACCCAAGGCAAGAGTTGCCAAGGGTAAGGGACCTGTAATGGGAAAGGGGAAGGGGTGGCAAGGGTGCCACCCAAAGCATAGGAGAAGAGGCAAAAGGTTGCTTCTAATGACCCATGCTTCAAGTGTGGGGAGATTGGACATTGGGCAAGAAATTGTCTTGTCCATCTCCAAGAGTTGAAAGCAAAGAGAGATGCCAGGCAGACCTCACGTACTACATACATGATCCATATTGATTTAAACTTAATATCCTCCAACACATGGTTATTAGATACCGGATGTGGAACTCACATTTGCAATTTGTTGCAGGGGTTCAAAAGAAGTAGCAACTTCAACAAAGGGGATGTTAGCCTCTATATGGGCAATCGGGCTAATGTTCAAGTTGAAGCCCGTGGTGACTACATCTTGAAACTTCCAAATGGTTTGGAAGTAATTTTGTACAATGTTTTGTATTCTCCTAGTTTGACTAGGAACATTATTTCCGTAGCCCTATTAAAACATTTTGGATATGTGTTTTCATTTATTGGAAATAAAATCCATGTTACATTGAATGAAATGTTTTACTTTAAAGCTATTCCCATTAATGGTATCTATGAATTGGTTCGTGAAAATACATTGAATGATAGCTTATTGTACCAAACTAGTACCAAGAAACCCAAATCGGATTTGAGTAATACTTATTTTTGGCATTGACGTCTTGGTCATATAAACAAGAAAAGAATACAAAGATTACAAAAGAATGGTCTTAAGACAAATGAATGTGATTCATTTGATGTATGTGAGTCTTGTTTACAAGGTAAAATGACCAAGGCACCTTTTAGTGGCAAATCCGAAAGGGCAAAGGATTTATTAGGTATCATACATTCAGATGTATGTGGTCCTTTTAAACCTATGACAAGGTACAATGAAAGATACTTCATTACCTTTACTGATGACTATAGTCGATATGGGTATGTGTACTTGTTAAGACACAAAGATGAAGCTTTTGAAATGTTCAAGATCTTTCAAAATGAAGTACAAAATAAACTCAATAAGTCAATTAAAATTCTCCGCACGATAGAGGAGGTGAATACCTAAATGATGCTTTTAGGGACATCTTATAAGTTGTGAGATTGTCTCACAACTACCTCCACCGGGAACACCACAACATAATGGCGTGTCCGAGCGGAGAAATCAAACTCTATTGGATATGGTTCGATCTATGATGGCTAGAAGCTCATTACCTCTATCATTTTGGGGTTTTGCTCTGCTCTCTGCGGCCCGTATTTTGAATATGGCCCCAACCAAGAAAGTGGAAAGGACACCTTATGAAATATGGCATGGAAGGGTTCCATGATTTTCATATTTGAGGGTCTTGGGGGTGAGGCTTATGTTAAGACTCCCACCTCGAACAAGTTAGAAAGCCGCTCCATTAAGTGTATCTTTATTTGATATCCAAGAGATTCTATGGGATATTATATCTATGATCCAATACAACAAAAGGAGTTTGTTGCCAAAAAGGGTGAGTTCTTGGAAACCAAATTCCTTATGGAAGGAACTAGTCGTAGAACTGTGGATCTTGAAGAGGATCAAGAACCGCAACTTGATACACGTTTGGTTTACACTAGCACTCAACATGAGGATGTTGAAAGTGATCAAATAGTTGATCAATACACAGAAAACGTTCGCAGATCTGGTAGAACTAGTAATCCACCTGAAAGATATGGATTTTTCACTGATGGATGCTATTGATAGCATCTGATGAACCAATCACATACCATGATGCATTGTCCAATTCGGATTGTGACAAATGGCTTGAAGCCATGAACGTTGAGATGAAATCCATGTATGACAATCAAGTATGGGACTTGGTTATACCACCTCTTAACACCAAAGTAATTGGATGTAAGTGGGTTTTCAAAAGGAAAACCGATATGGATGGAAACCTGGATATTTATAACGCAAGACTTGTAGCAAAGGGTTTCACTCAAACTCAAGGGGTTGATTATGATGAAACTTTCTCACCTGTTGCAATGCTAAAATCTATTAGGATATTGTTTGCCATAGCTGCTCATTATGATTATGAGATTTGGAAAATAGATGTCAAAATGGCTTTCCTAAATGGATATCTTGAGGAAGATGTCTATATGGTTCAGCGTGAAGGTTTTGTCAATCCAAAACATCCTAACAAAGTATCCAATTTAAAAAAATCAATCTATGGATTAAAACAAGCATCGAGAAGTTGGAATCACCATTTTGATGAAGAAGTAATTAAATTTGGATTCATCAACAACGTTGAAGAAGCTTGTGTATATAAGAAAGCTAGTGGGAGCACCATCACTTTCCTAGTATTATATGTTGATGACATACTACTATTTGGAAATGACATTCCACCTTGGAAGGTGTAAAAACCTGGCTTTGAAGTTGTTTTACCATGAAGGATCTTGGTAAAGCCGCCTATATTCTAGGAATAAAGATCTATAGGGACAGATCAAAGCGGTCGATTGGTCTAAATCAAAGTGCATACATTGATAAGATCTTGGAAAGGTTCAAGATGGAGAACTCTAAGAAAGGTACGGTACCTATTCAAAGAGGAACGATATTGAGTACGACTCAATCTCCAAGCTCAAAGGATGAGCAAGATAAAATGAAAGGAATCTCATATGCATCTACTATTGGATCCATCATGTATGCAATAATATGCACTCGGCCGGACGTTTCATGCGCCTTAAGCATGAGAAGAGGTTACCAGCAAAATCCTGGAAGCAGTCATTGGATGGCTATTAAGAACATACTTAAGTACCTGAGGAGGACTAAAGATATGTTTCTAATCTATGGATCTGGTGATGAGGAACTCGTTGTAAAAGGTTACATGGATGCGAGTTTCCAAACCGATCGTGATGATTCACAATCACAATCTAGATACATTTTCATTCTGAATGGAGGAGCCGTCTCTTGGAAAAGCTCTAAACATGATGTGGTGGCTTGATCAACTACAGAATCAGAATACGTTGCCACCTCATTGGCAGCTCAAGAAGCTGCATGGTTGAAGAAATTCATTGCCGATCTAGGGGTTGCCCCTTCCATTCAGGACCCCCTAGAGACCTTTTTTGATAACGAGGGTGCGATTGCTCGAATCAAGGAACCTCGTGCTCTTCAAAAGACTAGGCACATTAAGCAGATATTCAACTACATACGATATGAAGTTGAGAAAAGAAAGATATGTATTCGCAAAGTTCACACAGATCAAAATATTGCGGATCCTCTTACGAAGCTCCTAAAAAAGGCAAAGCATGAACGTCATACCTGTGCCATGGGACTTCGATATTCTAGTGATTGGATTTGATTTGTGATTTCGTATTTGGATATTTGGAACTCTCTTACTACTTGAATTAAATTATTTGGTTATAATATTTCAACAAATATTCCAATTTAGCATGTTTAATCCATGGGTAAATTGTTTACTCTAAATGTTCGTAGTCGTTCATACTTGTGGGAACAAGTATGAGGGTAAGATTATTATGAATTTGGATTGGTGGATATTCATAAGGAATGAATATAGAGTAAATGGTTGCTGCCAAAGTTCACAAATATTTGTGGGATATAAATATTGGACTGACCCGCATCTCAAATTCTACTACATGGAATCTTCTAGATTGATCATAAGTAAATTTGAGTAAAGGAGAATATCATTTGGTATCCTCAGACCTGAGATACATACTGGGTTTTGATATTCACCAAGTGTTATACCTTGAGCTAGTTCTTCACTGCCCTGAAATAATGGATAGTACGTAAGGCTATATTCAGACGTGACACGAAGTGTTTGTGAGAAACGTATGTTTTCAAGATGGAATTTGTTCCTCTTATTGGTTGAGAGCAAGATGTCTAAGGCCTGAAAAGTTAAATCAACAAGGAATGATCATTCTGTGTCCTTGGATTTAACATGACATCTGTAACAAAAGGATAAATGATTGATTCACCTAAATCATTTCAAGTTGGAGACTTGAAGGGGATGATGTCGTTGAATGGCTTTAAGTCATACGTATTAAGGGTGGTAAACCGTTCTTAGGCGGCATTTACTGCTTGCATCAATCTTCTATGAATCTTGTGCAAGTGGGAGATTGTTGAATTCTTTATGCCTAAGACACATAGAACATTGTTGTGGTTACTACGTCATGATCCAAGTCGAGTCATACCCAATAACAAGCTAAGCAAACACCAGTTAATATTTAATTGATGATATGATCATACAATCAAATATATATATACACCAATTTAGAAAATGGTTTTCTAAATAAGTTGCATATGAGATTGAACAATTATATGGATATTTTGTTTAATAGATGTTCTTTGTAATGTTATTTAAGTTACTTAAATAACATCAAATAATAAGAGAGTGTGTATGTGTTATTCAATTAAAAGGTTAATTATATGAATAACCTATATGAATGACTTGTTAATGTGTTTAATCTTGTTTTTAGTTTTTGGGGGAAAACCCATTGCAAAATGTGTATTTCGGCCGCCCACTTTCAAGTGGGGGTTCCTTGCTTTTCCCTAGTGGTCTTGGAACAAACACAACACACAAGTCATTCACTCCACTCCTCTCTCTCTCTTACATGCAAAAACTCAAGAAAAAGGGTTTTCTCTCTTCTTGTTGAAAAACTTGCGGCTGAAAGAGTATATAGCAGCTCTTCTTTCGTTTTTTGGATGTTCAAATCCTAGCAAGAAGGTGTTTGTCACATAGCTTGGGGTATGCAAGCTTGAGAGGACCTCCTTTCTTGCCTTTAGTCGTTTCTTGGAGCTCATCCTCTTCAATCTCTTCCTTTTTGCTTCTGAAAAGGTACTCTATGACAGCCTCATTATGGCTGTCCATATTGTTTGTTTTGTGATAACATAGCTAGCTTTTATTCACATATAAAGATCCAATGTTTATGGATTTGTTTATAACTTTGTAATATCAAGTTGAAACCCGATTTTTCAGTTGATTAACTAAGTTATAATGCTTACTTCCACTGTGTTTTCACTAAGTTTAAATGGTTAAACTATGAATGTTGTTCTAACACACCCTAACAACAATATCCCATAGAATCTCTAGGATATTTTATAAACATACACTTAGTGGAACAACTTTCTAACTTGTTTGAGGTGGGAGTCTTAACATAAGCCTCACATCCCCACAACTTTAAATACGATAGAGATGGAACCTTTCTATGCCATATTTCAAAAGGTGTATTTTCCACTTACTTGGTTGGGGCCATATTCAAAATACGGGCTGTAGAGAGCAAAGAGAAACCTCAAAATGATTGAGGCAAGGAGATTCTAACCATCATAGATCATACCATATCCTCTTGGACACACCATTATGTTATGGCGTTCTAGGTGGAGATAGTTGTGAGACAATCCCACCACTTCTAAGATGATATCTAAAAGTATCACTTAGATAGTCACCTCCTCCATCGGTGCAGAGAATTTTTATTGACTAGTTGACTTGATTTTTTACTTCAATCTCAAAGGTTTTGAACATTTTAAAAGTTTCATCTTTGTGTCTTAACAAGTACACATACCCATATCGACTATAGTTGTTGGTAAAGGTAATTAAGTATCTTTTATTATGCCTAGTCATTGGCTTAAAAGGACCACATGCATCCGAATGTAAGATACCTAATAATTCTTTTGACTATTTGGTTTTGCTACTAAAAGGTGACTTAGTCATTTTGCCTTGCAAACAAGATTTGCATAGATCAAATGAATCATATTCACTTGCTTTTAAAAGAACATTCTTTTGAAGTGTTTTTATGCGCTTCTTGTTTATATGACCAAGACGACAATGCCAAAGATAGGTGTCACTCAAATCCAATTTGGGCTTCTTGGTGGTAGTTTGGTACAACGAGCTATCATATAATGTGTTTTCACAAACCAACTCATAAATACCATTAGTAGGAATAGCTTTAAAATAAAATATGTCATTTAAAGAAACAAGCATTTCATTTTCAATAAATGTCAAAACATAACCATATTGTCTTATTTGGGCAACTGTAACTGTAGAGAATATATTAACAAGCTGAAGCAACCAAAGTCTTTCTGTATTCATGCTACACAAGTACTGAAGGAGAATGCTTCGAAAGTTTCACACAACCAACATAAATAGTCTAAGTGTGAAATCTTCTGAAGCCAAGACCAATATCATCTGAAGCCAAAGATGAACTCTTCCGAAGCTTTAGAGATAAAGTCTTCCGAAGCACAACTCTTGAAGACAGATTTCTTCCAAAGACTTTTAACAACATGTTTTATCTCATGTACTTTTCCATAAAGCTAGACCCCTTTCCGCTGCAACTCTATAAAGTCACCAACTTACATGAGTTGGTGAAAAGGTCCATGCTTTTGGTAACCGTACATTGAGGTTTTGAGTTTGTAACTTTCTACTTCTTGTACTTTATCCTTTTTGTAATAGAGAATGGTATGGGCTATGGCATGTCATAGTCACAATGTCAAGTCAATTGTATTCAGCTGGCTTTCATAGTATGGCAGGCTGTAGGATGTAGTATAAGTATCTCATGTTCTTTTAACTTTCCTTTATGCTTTGTAACACTTGTAATAGAACATTGAGAAAGCAATATACTGCAATCTTGAAAACCATCTCCTTGTGTATATTGCTCTTGTGTTTTGTGTATTAATTACTTGTCTTCTTAGTGTCTTTACTTGTGGTTAATCAAGTTCACTATTTGATTAAGTTTAGTTACTCTCCTCTTTGTGTTTTTATGTTGTATTTGACCACCCTTCAACGGTCCTGCATTTGGTACGAGAGCTTTCAGGCTCTTGATATAAGATCTCACCATTTTAAGATCCCTTACTGACACAAATACTAAACTCTTTAAATGGCATCCATTTCCAAAACTGATATGGAAACTAGAACCATGAACAAATCCCCACTTATCACTCTTAATGACTTTGACACCTGGTGCTTGAGAATGAAAAGTTTCGTCAGGTCTCTAGACTCAAGAATGTGGGAGTCTGTTAAGAATGGACCTTACATACCAAGCATCCCTTCTGATACTGGTGGTGGTATGATCCCCAAGGCTGTGGCAAACTATTGTGATGAAGACAGGAAAAGAGTAGAGATTGATAGAAGATCCATGACAGCCCTTCAAACTGGTCTTCCAAACTCTATATCCAGAGGTTTCAAGAAATGCAAAACAGCTAAGCAGCTGTAGGATGCATTGAAAATAATGTATGAGGGTTCCTCTGAAGCTAAGGAGAACAAGAAAGAGCTCCTCAAGCAACAGTTTGAAAACTTCACCTTCAAAGCAGGTGAAACCATGACTCAACAATACTTCAGGTATGTTGAGATTGTGGATACCCTTGTGGATGGAGGAGTTCCTCTTGAGAATAAAGACATTGTAAGGAACTTCATGTCCTCACTTCCTAGGTAGTGGACACACTATTGTGTGGTGATCAAGAGGACTGAGAATCTCAAAACTCTCTCTCTCTAACACAGTTATATGGGATTCTTAGTGGCTACCAGATGGAGATGAACATGCAAGGTTCATCTGGTAACTCCAATAATCAAATGCGTTCAGCCCTTCATGTGGTTGAAAGGGATAGCATAGAATCCCTACATCATCTCATATGCTACCCCGACAACTCACTAAAGGGTCCTTTCATCACCTTCCCAGAGACACCATGGGGAGAACTACGCTCAACGAAGCCCATTCCAAGAGACAAGCTCTTCTCAAGCTTTTGTGTCTTCTGATGAAAGTTGTGGCAGCTTTGTTTTCACCCTTGAAGACCTGGACTGTATCCATCCAGATGATCTGGAGTACATGGAGATAGTCTAGTAGATGGCTCTTTTCACTCATAGTGTCAAGAAGTTCTACAAGCGGACTAGAAGGAAGTTCCCCAGCAATGCAACCAGTGGAAAGTTTGGCCTGAACAAAAGCAAAGTCAAGTATTTCAACTGTAACTTGATGGGCCACTTTGCCACGGAGTGTAAGGCACCTAGATCAAATGGTGGCCAAACACATTCCAGACCAAACTACACTGAAAAAGCCACCCTAAATGAGAAGTCAAAGCAGCAGGCTGTTGTTGCTGTGGAAGATGGACGCTTTAACTAGAGCTTTCAGGTGGAAGATCCTTCTTGAAATCAAGCAATGATGGCAGATCATGATGAAGCCAAGGTTTTGGAACATCTTTGTACCCTTGAATGCATTGCTAAAGTTAATAGATACAGGTCCTACAACTTGGAAATGAGATTTGATCTTGAGTCGTTAAACATTTTAAAAACAAATTTTAAAAAGTCTGAAAATGATTATAAACTGAAGATAGAGGACTTAGAGAAAACTATTTCAGTTCTAAAACATGAGCGTACAGATTTTAGGACACAAATCAAGGATCTCAAAAGCAAGCTGACTAAATGCTAGGCTAAGCTTTTGATCAGCAAAGCCAGGACACACAAGTGTGTTCTTGAAGAAAAGACATTCAAGAACATGATATCCTCATCCCTACACAACAAAGTGTGCTATCAAAACAAGAAGGAACTAGGATCAAATGAGATAGCTCCTCCACACACAATATTGTCTATAAAATCACCTAGGTATAGAACTTGTGAAGTTGAGCTTCCTCTCATAGATCCTTTGATCAAAGAGGATGAAGAAGTGATAGTGAAGAATTCCTCCGAGAAGAGTGAAGAGGAGGATTCTAAAAAGGGCCACTATCCTTCTGATGAAAAGAGAAAGACTGTGATGACCAAGTCAATGAAGAAGAACTTGATTAGAAAGAGCAAAAGAAAAGAAAGGAAGGCTCAAGAGATCAAGGCTACTTTTGACTCCAAGCAGAAACAAGTTTTTATCTCTGTAGGATTTGAAGTGGTAAAGGCTGAATCCTCTGCTTAGAGTTCTGGTTCATGTTCAAATCATCTTAGTACCAAGAAGAAGACTAATCTGCTGTGTACCACTGCTACCCAGCATGGACCATCAAACTCCAAGAACAGTCCTCAGCCCAAAAGGACTGTCTCAGCATTTGCAAAGATGAGGGTGGAGAAGGGATGTGATGAAAGTCAGTCTTATTCCCAGAAGGCTCTTGGGAAGAAGAAAATGTAGTGTGTTGGTTTGAAACTACTACTCACCTTGCTAAGGATTGTCTATGCAATCCTAAGGTTACTCTTCACATGATCAAACCAAAGACTTCCAAGAGTTCTAAGAAAATTCAAGCTTCGGAAGGAAAATCTATTTCCTTTAGAAGCTCCAAAACCAAGAAGAAGGCAAGTGGAAAATTGCCTTCGGAAGAAAAGTTGGTCTCGGATGGAGGAATACTTTCGAAGCACTAAGGTCTGCCGCAGTGTTCAAGGTCAAGTACAAGACTCCAAAGGTGGTGTGGAAATCTACGAAAGACCAAGTGACTGAAAATTTTCCGTTAACAACAGCTCAAAATCCTCCAAGCACAACCATTGGATCTATTACTGTTGCATTACCTTCTGTTTCACATAGTGAGCCCAAGACAAGTAAGGCTTGGGTTTTCAAATGTAACTAATCATTTTCTTTGTGCAGGGACACGTCAAGATAGACAGAAATGTCTAGATCATTGACAGTGGCTGTTCCAGGCACATGATAGGCAAAAGGTCACTACTCTAGAACTTTAAAAGGATTGATGGAGGGCCAGTTGCTTTTGTAGGAGATGAAGGTGGTTACATTTCTGGAAAGGGCAAGGTCACAAATGGTAAGCTCAACATTGAAATGGTAAACTTTTTCAGGGAGTTTGGATACAATCTTCTGAGTGTATCACAATTTTGTGATTAGAGTGATAACATGCTCTTTACTGAGCATGAGTGCATTTTTCTCATGCCCGGGGTGGTCATTCCTCATGAGCATATTCTGCTTAGAGCCCCCAGGAAAAGGAACATGTACAAGATGGATCTGCAAGAAACATCTCCCTCCAAAGAAGTTTCATGCTTTCTGTCTAAAGCAAATGGTGATGAGTCTTTCCTATGGCATAAAAGAATGTGCCATGTAAACTATAAGAACAAGAATAAACTGATTAAGAATGATTTGGTAACTCGAATGCCAAAGAAAGAGTTTACAAGTGATGACCATTGTGTTGCATGCCTAAAAGGGAGGCAACACAAGGTATCTCACAAGCCTAAGGAAGGGAATTCCCCTACACTTGTTACATATGGATATCTTTGGCCCCACCAGTATAATGAGTCTAGATAGGACCTCTTATTTGATCATAGATGACTTTACAAGATTCACTTGGGTCTTCTTCCTTAGAACTAAGGATGAGACTCCCGAGATTCTGAAGAGTTTCATCTTGAAGATTGAGAATCAATCTGATCACAAGGTCAAAATCACAAGATGTGATTAGGGAACTGAATTCAACAACCAAATCCTTGATTCATTTTATGATGAAAATTGAATTAAAAGGCAATACAGTGCTCCCTGGACTGCTCAGCAAAATGGTGTTGCTGAGAGGAGAAACAGGACACTGATTGAAGCTGCAAGAACCATGTTGTTTAACTCGAAGCTGCCCATCACCTTCTGGGCAGAGGGAGTCAACACTGCCTACTATGTGTAGAATATAGTTTTAGTGGTTAAGACTCATGGCAAGACTCCTTATGAACTTTGGCACAAGAGGAAACCTTTCATTGGTTTTCTCAGGTCATTTGGTTGTCCTTGCACCATCTTGAATACCAAGGATCAAATTGCCAAATTTGCTGAGAAATCAGATGATGGACATTTCATTGGATACTCTTCCTAGCTAAGGCTTACAAAGTATACAATCTCAGAACTAGAATTGTTGAGGAGTCAGCCAATGTGACTTTCAATGAACACACAGCCTGTGTGGCTGGTTGTGGTCCTGATTGGCTATTTGATCTTGATTTAGTTCAACTGTCTTAACAAATCTTGTGAGATTGTTTCAGGATCTGCAGAAAATTTAAATACACTTGATCCTGACCCAAGATTTGAGCTAAGAAGACCTTCAAGTAATACATCTTCAGCTCTAGTTGGAACTACTTCTGCAAATGAAGTCTCTATGAGCACCACAATGATACACTCAGCTGATACATCTGGTATGCCTTCAAATTCCAGCTTAGAGGCTCCACAACCAGATAAAGTTACTTCAAATGTAGAAGATAATGATGGTAGTGGTGATAGTGGTCAAGACTTTCTTGATGCTGATAACCACTACATAGATGACAACATCAATGATGTCATACACTCCTTGGATCAAGTTTCTCTTGATAATTGTGCTGATGTGGTAGGAGGAACGTCTATGCCAGATCTAAATTTCTCTAATTTAGATCTTTTTCAGCAACTTGCTGCGATCCCTCAGCTAAGGATCCACAAGTCTCATCCTACTACAAACATCATTTGAGATGTTGTCTCAGGGGTACGAATAAGAGGACAATCCCATGAAGCAAATGTTGTCTTCACTCTTGTTTCTTGTCCCAGATAGAGCCAAAGAAAGTTGATAAGGCTCTAAAGGATGGAAATTGGGTTGAAGCTATGTAAGAGGAGCTGCTTCAATTCAAAAGATAGAAAGTTTGGAACCTGTGTCTTCTTCCTCATAGGAAGACTACCATTAGAACCAAATGGTGTTTAAAAAGAAGAAGATGATAGAGGCTTTATGAGCAAGAATAAAGCCAGACTAGTTGTTCAAGGATACGCACAAGAAGAAGGAATTGACTACACTGATGTCTTTGCTCCTGTACCAAGACTGGAAGCTCTTAGGATATTCCTGGCATTTGCTGCATCCAAGAACTTCAAGGTCTATAAGCTTGATGTAAAGTGTGCTTTTCTGTATGGAGTGATTGATGAAGAGGTGTATGTCAAATAGCCACCTGGTTTTGTAGATCCTAATCATCCTGATTATGTCTGCAAACTTGGCAAAGCTCTTTACGGGCTGCATCAGGCACCCACGAAGTGGTATGAGACTCTATCTCAGTATCTTTGGAAACATGGATACAGGAGAGGTAGTATAGATGGAACTCTCTTCATCAAAGGACATGGAAATGACATCATGCTAGTTCAAGTGTACGTAGATGACATCATCTTTATTCAACTAATCCAAAACTCTCCAAAGACTTTGAGAAGTTCATGAACGACAGATTTGAAATGAGTGTCTTGGGGGAACTCAATTTCTTTTTGGAATTCAAGTGAAGTAGGTTGAAGATGGCAACTTCATGATTCAATCAAAGTATGTTCAAGACATACTCAAGAGGTTCAACATGACTGATTGTAATAATGCTAAGACACCCATAGCTAGAAACCACTCCGTTGGACTTGATCTGAGGGGTGTGTGTAGATAAACACTTAAACAGGGCTATGATTGGGTCTCTTATGTATCTTACAGCTTGCAGGCCTGATATTATGTTTGCCACTTGCATCTGTGGAAGATATCAGGCCACCCTAAGATGTCTCACCGTATCACTGTCAAAAGGATTCTAAGATACCTTAAAGGTGCTTCAACACTTAGTTTATGGTATCCTAAATATCCTGACTTCAATATGTATGCTTATATAAATAGTGATTATAGTGGTTGCAACATGACTACAAAGTCTACATGTGGGGCATGTCAGTTTGTTGGTGGAAGGGTTGTCTCATGGCAATGCAAGAAACAATCTTGTATATTTGCATCAACTGCTGAAACTGAATACATTGTTGCTCCAGGTTGCTTTGCTCAAGTGCTTTGGATTCAAAATCAGATGCTGGACTATAGGATAAACTTCAAGGAGACTCCCATTCACATAGACAACAATAGTGCTCTCTCAATCATGGAGAACCCTATGCAGCACTCAAGGACCAAGCACATCAACATCAGGTATCATTTAATAAGAGAAAATTATGAAAAGGGATTAATTAAACTAGTCAAAGTTCACACACATGAACAACATGTTGATCTGTTTACAAAGGCTTTTGATGAGCAGAGATTTAAATATCTAATATCATCTATTGGGATGATCAACTTTGAGTAGGTTTTTCTTAAAACTAATTCTTATTATTTCTTAAAATATGTGTGTCCTAAGTTGTCTAGTTCATCACTTTCATAAGCTCTTGTTTTCCTTGGATGAAAAACATTTTGAAGACTTTTCTTTGAATTATGAAAATTTTAAACCTTTGGAAGTTATGTTTTTACATCAGAACAAAGTTATGCCTTTAAAACAACTAACTGCCCAAGTATTTTACCTTCGGATGAAATTTCTAAAATATCATCCAAAGGTTAAAATCTCCTTTGGTACTTCTATGTTTTCACCGACAATTTTCTTCCAAAGCAAATTAACTCTCGGAAGTTTTGTTCTTTTAAACAAAACTCTCAAGTCTTAATTTTTCTTCCGAAGTCAAAATTCTCAAAATCCTTAGGAAATTCTTCCGAAGTCATTTTAGCTTCGGAAGCTTTCTCATTAAAACTTCCGAAGATAATTACCTTTGGAAGCTTTTTGACTTCCAAGAAAACTACTTTTTGAGCAAAAGTAAACTACTTTTTCAGAGGCGGGACCGACATTCAGATTTCAAAGTTTATCCTCTTTCATTAAACTTTATTTGAATTCCTTTTTCACATATAAACCCAACGGTTTCCCCCTCTTTCTATGATCTGCTTCTTTTCTCTAAACCTAAAACCCCAAATTTCTCTCTGAAATTTCTTTCTTTCGTCTTTCTTAATCCTTAAGCTCTCTCAAAATGGCCAACCCTCAACACAGAAATGACCCGAACTTTACAATGCAGTTACACAGCCAACATAACCAGGTTGCTTTGTTAGGCACTGAGAAAGATCCTCATTTCTCAGAGGTTTGTCACTTCTTAGCTCTTTCGAACTACTTCACCTCCCTAACTATTTATTCTCCACTCTATGAGAATCATCTGCTAGAATTCTGGAAGACCTGCCAAGATGTCATAATGGATGGGGAGAAGGCACTGTCTACCACAGTGCAGGGGAGAACAGTCTTCATCACTCTGGCCATCATGAACAACATCTTTAGCTGGATGATGAAGAAGGTGAGGTGTTCTTCCCAAAGGAAGTTGTTAATCATTCCTTTAATTATTCCTTTCAGCAGATGGGTTATGAGGGAGACTACTCTGTTATGATGAAGAAGGTGAGGTGAGGTGTTCTTCCCAATGGGTTATGAGCAGATGGGAAGGTACCATCCCAATGGAAATTCCTACTCCATGTGGTTATTCATAGCTTATCAAACAAGCATGGTGGATGGGACCAGATTCCTGGGGATCTCTCCTTCATTGTCCATGGAATGGTTTACGGGGTCAAGTTCAAGTATTCTCCGTTTGTTTATACTAATATTACATGTTCCCTAGACATGTCCAGTACATTCTTAACTGTGAACTGGGCTCATAGTTAATGGGAACATGTAACATTCTTAAACTAGGACAGATGAAGCCCGACATCTTCAAAATACTAAGAAAGCCCACTATTGGCTTCTTTGTGGGTAGAAACAGCCCTAGTCCCAAAAATTTTAGAGTTCATTGCTCAAGGTAACAACCTAGCAGTGCCAGCTAGTGTTGAACCCACACTTTCTACATCCAGACCACCTAAACAACCACAAATCACCCTCACCTGCAACAGAAAATCCAAACGAACCCCTACTCAGGCTATTCAGTCTGTGTAGGCCCCTATACACTCACCCATACAGGGAGAAGTGGAAAGTGGAACTCCCACTTCTCCTGAGGAGCATACCACTCCATCTCTTCAAGGATCAATGCAGAGGTTCCTCATGCTCAGCTTGATGAGCTCATAAGCCAAACTGCCTTCAGCCATCACTCTGAGTCTTAACACTAAAGTGACCAACCTTCAGGGGACGTTTACCATCCCAAGCCTTTAGATCTCAACCAACCAATCCCCAACCTTGACTTCTACGCTGTTAAAGATCTAGGTTTCAGTGAGTACCATCATTTTCTCTTCTTTTCCCTTACTCAAAGAGAGATGAGTGTTTCTGAGGCTCCTATTTCTAGCCCACATCAGTCACCTACTACTGAGATGGACACTTCTGAACCTATTCAGGATGTCCATATGGAAGAGGCTCTCACTTTTGAAAGTGATTACATCATTAAGACCTCAACCATGGTAACTCAGCCCACTGACATCTCAACTGATATTTCCAGTGAACAGATGAAATCCAATAGCCAAGAACCTAAAGCGGGTGGTGAGAGTGAGGAATCTGGTCCAATCATCTCATCCCCCAATGATTTTGCTGATGAAGATGAGGGGAATTTAAGACTAAAGTTGCAAAAAATGTCTCAAACATGAACCTATTTAGTCTCCAAGGGTAGTCACCTTGAATCTCAAGTCACTACCTTGCAGAACAAGGTCAATGATTAGCAACTTGTGATTTCATATCATAAGGAAAAACTAGCTGGGAGACCTTTAAGAAGTGCTCAACCAGGAACACAAGAACCAGTGGATGTGATTGATCCAACTCCTAGCTCAACCATGCAAGTGGGTGATGCTACCAAAAAGGGAGAGAAAGTCATTACAATCATAGAAACTTCGATTTCTTTAGAGAGAATGGACACTGAGGAGTCAGCATTCTCACTTGCAATTGTACATTCTCAACAACCTCCTCAAGTTCACATTGTTGTGGACAACATAGACTCCTTCAGACAAAGTCTGTTTGAGGAAGGGATACCAAGGGCTATGTCATCTCCATCATCTTCCAATCAAATCATTGGGTGGAGGTATGATAGTAACAGGAAAGCCCTTATCATCATTAGAGTTCAAGGGCAACAAGAGGTCATTAACATTCACACCTTGAATTTCTATGATAGTCTGGATTTAGTCACGTGCCACTTGTCAATCCAAGCCAATCAAGACAAGCTGATAAGTTGGCTCAAAGAATCTAAGACCAGATCACTACAGAGTTCATCCTTAGAAGAAGACTATGGCAATTAGGCAATATCATCGGTCAACTGGATGTTGAGGCAGACCCTAAGATTAGTTTCATAGGGAAAACCTTGACTGAACAGTGACAGAACCTGAGAGCCCTGTCTTATCATCAATAACTGCTGCACATATCAATTCCCTTTTTGATACGCTTGCTGTTGAAGGTGCTTTTTAGCCTCTCTCTGGCCAGAACTTGGAAGCTACACCAAGCAATGAAGGACAAAGCTCTATCCACCCTGAGTCACAAAGGTCTGTGACTGACAAAGGAAAAAGAAAAATGACTTCTAAGGAGATTGCGGAAGAGAAAAGAGAGAGGAAAAGGAAGCTGAGGGGAGAAAGTTCCTCTTCTGAGTCTGCAAGAGTCATGGAGTCTGCTATCAGGGCTACCCCCAGACCAGATACTCAGAATGTTGAGTTAAAGGCAGTCAGGATAAACTACCTGCAGACAAAGAAACTATGACATAGACAATGTCATTTCTCTCCCCTTGGAGGAACTAAATGAACTGGTTGACCTGGAAAGGTCAAGGTAGAAGAAAGAGGCAGAAGATGGAGAGCTAGTAGTACAAATCAAAGAAGACAAAAGAAAGAAAAGTTTGTACAAGCATGTGTCTACTGTCTCCCCAGTTCAAGAAAGTCCTGCATGTGAGGATGTGGTTCAACAAGAACCTAAGGTAGATAAAGAAGAAGAAACGATCAAGTTGATCAACTATGTGAGTGCCACATGCCTCTATCAGACAGAAGCACTTCTTCCCATATCCTTTGAAAGATAGTCAATAAACTCGAACTTGAGATAGTCAAGGAAAAAAGACAACCAAAAGAAACCTAAGGGAAAAAGCTGCTAAGCAAGAGCCATCATCCAGAAAATTATGAAGAAGTCTGCAGACAGGTAGAGGATGATGTGCTTCTTGAAGCTGTATGGATTCTCTGAAGGAGACTTGGCCCCATGTCTTTATCCACTGTGGAAGAGCATATCAAGGTGATCAAGCAGAAGATAGAGTGTTGCACCCTGAAAGGATCATACATGCCAATTCAATGGGTGAGTTGATCGTAGCTTTGCTGGAGTCTCATAAGTCCAAGAAGAAATGCGGATGAAGATCCTGCACAAGAAAAACCTAGTATGGTCTTTCGTATTTGTCAATGCGGAAGACATAAAACAAATACAGATAAGTATTTGTTCTTCCGCATTAACAAATACGGAAGACCAATTAGTAATGCAGACAAGATTATGCTCATCCGCATTTGCCTATGCGAATGACCAGACAAATGCGTAGAAGTATTTGTTCATCCGTATTAACCAATGCACATGACCAACATACTAATGCGGATGATCAAGTGAAGAAATGTTGATCAAGTCAACTCATCCGCATTTGCAAATGCGGATGAACAAGCGAAGATGCAGATCAAGACTTAGAGAAGATTCTGATGTAATAGGTCATGGATAATTTAGTCATTTTATAAAAGGCATCTTGTCTCCCTATAAGTAGAATAGATAACCTCGTACATGAGGTGCTAGAATTTGGACAATCAGAATATTTGTATTCTCCAGGTGTATTATTACTTTTCTTGCTAAACCCTAGCAGTCTTTGTAATCAATCACCTTTATTAATATATACAAAAGCATTTATGGGTATTTCTTCTACATAGAATGTTTCTTGATTGTTTGATTCCACCATTTAGTCATTAACTCAGTCATTATATTTGATCCTTAGTGAAAACCTCAATCTCACTAGCCCAGTCAATTGGTATCAAAGCTTTGGCTCACGGTTCTAGTTCTGATCTACCCAAGAACTGAATAGATTTCGATTGATCTCGTGATTGAGTTGCTAATAGAGTATTCCATCATCTCTAATTAGTAAACAAGAGAAAAACTCCAGTCAACAAGCTCTTACCGAAACATTCAAATAAACCAGTTACTATTAAAGTGAATTCTGTCAAGAACTTAGCTGAAACCAACAATAAGAAACTTAGTAAAGTAACAGATCTGATTCTGAAATCTGTCGGACTATTTGGACAAGTGGGACTAATCAATCTTAAAATTCATCTAATCGGTAATTAAAACAAGTCAAAAACTACCTGTTAAAATGGATTCTAACAGTTTCTCAAGACATGGTCATACACCTAAACCTCCTATGCTTAAACACAAATCTGAGTTTAAACAGTGGAAAATCAGATTTAGGAATTACATCACAGGTGTAGGTTTTGATTTTTGGATATCAATATTCAACGGGCCACACATCCATGTCACTATGTCTGCAAATCAAGGTGCAATTTACAAAACTGCAAGGATACCCATTGAAGATCTAACTCTTGTTGATGAATATTATAAGAAAATCAAGATTGATCTGACAGCTTACTCTATCCTAACTCAAGCACTCAAGATGGATGTGCTGAAAAGATTGAAGAAGTATGGTATTGCAAAAGCTGTGTGGGATGCACTGAAAATTATGTGTGAAGGAAGCAGTGAGGTAGCAATAATTAACAAGGATAAGCTTGTTAATCAGTATGAAACATGTCATCACACCAAGGGGGAGTCCATATCCAAACAACTGCACAAATTTGTACAGTTGGTAAATGATTTAGAAATCATAGGAGTCACTTACAAGATGAAGGAATTAAAGAAGAAAATGCTACACTGCCTCCCTGAAAGTTGGAAACAGAATGTAACAATGCTGAAAAATACTCTTGATATCGAGAGTACTACTTTGGATATCATGATAGCCAAAATAAAAGCATTGGAACTTGATGAAGGAAGTAGAAATCTTGGTGGACCAAGAGTGATTGAGGCTTACAAATTTCCTTCAGAATCTTATTTTGTGGAAAATGCCTTCATCACTGAGGAGAATGATTTCATCTCCTCAAGAGATCAACTGAACAACACAAGGTTCATTGCAACTCCACCAACCAATCATCCATCAACATCATCTCAAGCATCCAGAGTCACTGCTGCTCCTGTAACCACTCCTAAAGACACAAGATTAGGAGAACAAAAGGCAACTTACAATGCCTTTGTTGCAAGCTTTGAAGCATACTTAGGAGGAATACTCCTCCTCATCTAATCCAAGAAGATCTGGAGGAAATGTATCTAGATGATATGGAAGAAATGGATCTGCAATTGCAAATGTCCATGATTGCTATAAGAGCAAAGAAATTCTTCAAAAAAGGTAGAAAGCTCAGCCTTAATGTGAATACAAAACTTGGATATGATAAATCCAAAGTGAAATGGTTCAACTATGGCATGGTTGGCCACTTCTCCAGAGAATTCGATGCCCCTAAGAGAAACAACTTTCAAAGAAATTCTCAAGGTAGTCATCATCACAATCCAACTCAAGCTTTCACTCCAACAATCAACAGCAGTATCATCATCCATAACAACACCAATCATATCAAAATCCACCTCAACTAACAAACCAACCTCATGGAAGCAGTCAGTCATCAGCCAATGCTCTCGTGATAAAGCAAGATATGTGATTGGAGCATGTATGTAGAGGAAGTCAAGCCTCAATTTCAAAATCATGCACTTATGGCTCACATCAATGATGGTCCATCTACAATGCCTACTAAGGTAAAATCTAACATTTGTAGTGAAAAATGTATTACTGAATTGCAAGGTTAAAGAGAGCATAACCATAAATTGGCTGATAAAATTAATGAAGAAAAGGTGAAGTTATAGATGATGAAAAATGAGATAACAGGCTTTGAAATCAAAATTAAATCTCTTATCTCTGACATTGAAAAATTGCATGGTGAAAAGTACACTCTTGCAGCTGAGAATGAGCTACTTACTGAAAAATTAGCTCAATCTAAAGCTAAACATACACTGACTGAAGTGAAACTTGAAAAGTTTCAAATGTCTTCAATCAAACTGCGAGAGATGCTTGATTCTCAAAAGGATCCAAAGTACATGTCGGGGATTGGGTATAATTCATGTCCTCCATCATACAATGACAACTATACTATCATGCCTAAATCTGTCTTACTCAATGAGGAAATTGAAACTAAAATTATGGAACCAAAATCTATAATAAAACAAGTGACAATCCTCAAAACAAACTGATGTTTATATTGAAACAAATGAGGATAAAATCATGTTAGGTCAAACCTGATGTTTATATTGAAACAAATGAGGAGAAAATCAAGTTAGGTCACCCAATAAAAATCAAAGAGTGCTTAGACAAGGCAGTGAGTGTCATGAAACCCTCAAGTCCCACAAAAGCAATTGTTGCATTCATAAAATTCATACCTTCAGTTTAAAAGGTTAAAAAGAAGTATATGAAGTCAGTTAAACCCACTATTGAAAGCAGTTCTCATAATGAGATCATATCTCCAAACAATTCAAGCAAATCCGAAAAGGTTTCACTGAAAAAGATACAACAAGGATCACTGAGTTCAACAAATAAAACTCTATTAGACCCTCAGTCTTCAAAACTAAGACAGGGAGTTGGGTTTGATATTTGCAACAAGGAACACGTTGACCAGTTTGAGAAAGAGGTAAGAAATGGGTTGAAGAAACAAAAATAGCCAAGAAAATCAAACAAATGTAGTGTTGTGAAGCAAACTATAAAAATGGTTGACTTTGATTCATCCCCTAAGCAACAGAAAGTGGCTCAACAGCAAATGACAAAATCAGTTGAGACACATAAATCAAAATCTGATTCAAGCAACAAACAAATGTATTGTGACATTTGTAATATGTTCAATCACAAGACAGAAAAGTACTTTTATGATCAATATTGCTCTATCTATGATATGAACAACCACTTAACCAAAAATTGTTATTTCAACAAATATTGTTCAGTCTGTGATATGAACAATCACAATACATCTGATTGTTACTTCAATGAGAAGGGATTGAGAATTCCCCAAAACAAAACCATCTCAACAACATCATCAGGCAAAACTCAAGTGAGGAGTCATTTGCATAATAATCAATCTAGAACATCTAGATCACTAAATGACATGAGTAAAACAAAAGAAACTTGGAAAAGTCAAAGGAACAATCATTTCATCAATCAAAAGTCTGACTTTTCAAAACCCAAAATGATCATTAAAAATAAAAACGATTTAAATTTCTTCAAAAGAACATAGATCAAAGGTTTGACAACCCATCTGACTCTTCTGCTGATGTTGATGAGAAGACTCTAGAAAGATATCATAAGCAATCTCCCAAATCTTGTCTAAATAGATCACAATTTAGAGGAAAGTATCAACAAGTCACCATAATAGATAGACACGGGAAACCCAAGAACACCATGGCTTGGATTCCACATTCTAACTAGTTCTTTTATGCTTGCAGGGTCATTCATATAGATCCAATAGCTTATGGTACGTGGATAGTGGATGCTCTCGACACATGACTAGAGATCGTTCCCTCCTTCATGACTTGAAGCACATACAAAGAACTACGATGGCGTTTGGTGGAGATTCACAAGCTGCTAGAATTACAGGTGAAGGATCTGTGACAAACGGGATGCTAAGCTTTGATAGAGTGAACTACTATGAACAACTGAACTTCAATCTGTTAAGCGTGTCTCAGATATGTGACAAGAAATATTCCACTCACTTTACAGACACTCATTGCTACATTTTGAAACCTGGATTTCAAATCTAAAAAAGAAACATATCTTTTGTCAAAAGCATCATTTGACGAGTCACAGCTTTGGAATAGACGTTTGGGGCATACCAACTTTAAAAACATGAACAGATTGGTAAAAGGAAACCATGTCATTGGTCTTCCACAAAAAGAATTTCACTTTGTTGATCACTATTCAGCGTGCCTCAATGGAAAACAACACAAATCTTCTCATAAATCCAAGCTGGTGAACACAAACAATACTCCATTGAAGCTATTCATATGGATCTGTTTGGACCAACTCATGTCATGAGTATTGGAAAGAAACAGTATTGTTTGGTGATAATTGATGACTTTTCACCATTCACATGGGTGTTCTTCTTAATTCATATAAAAGAGGCATTCCAAATAATTCAAAACTTTATCACACAAATTGAAAATCAACATGATCTTAAGGTCAAAAGAATGAGAAGTGATAATGGAATTGAATTCAAAAATGAAGACATGAGTTCTTTTTATACAACCAAAGGCATTGCTTATCAATTCAATATAGCTAGAACTCCTCAACAAAATGGGATAGCTAAAAGGAGAAATAGAACACTGATTGAAGTAGCAAGAACAATGCTAGCCGATGCTAAGCTGCCAATCACCTTTTGGGTAGAGGCAGTCAACACATCATGCTTTGTACAAAACCGAACTCTAATTGTAAAGGAAAGCAACTTGACTCCATATGAACTACTTTTCATAGAAAACCATTCATTGGATATCTTAAGTCATTTGGTAGTCATGTCTCAATATTAAACACCCAAGACTATCTGGGAAAGTTTTTATCTATGTCTGATGAAGGATTCTTTGTAGGTAATTCTTTTGTTTAAAAGGCTTACAGAGTGTTTAATCCTAGATTAAACATTATTGATGAATCAACAAATATTCAATTCAAGGAACATTCGTTTCCCAAATCTACAAATGGTCCCCACTGGTTATTTGATATTGACCACATGAGATATAAAAGTAGTGCATTGTAACAGATAGCTAGTCTATTAACAATAAATATTAATCCATAGTGATTTCGCAATTGAAGCTGATTGTGTACGTTGTTGCCTTCTGTCATGACTTAACAGGCCGTGACAATGTTCAATTGGACAACTTGCACCCAGTGGACCTTGAGTCACACAGGTGGGGCTTGTCAGACCTAGTAGTACTACCCAAATTTCCCCGCTATTCAATATTAACAATTCGAAAGGGTGAGGACTTTTCCATGATATCAACACTATTTTAATATTATACACAACTTGAATATATAAAGCGTTTGTGATTTACCAGTATGCTATCTCCCCCAAAAGAGATTAAATAAAGAGTGGGGCATGAACTCAGCTGATACGCGTGATACACACTTAGAGTTTTACTTGACAAATAGAATGGATAGACAACCTTCAGAGGTTACCTAGATCATATAAGTACATGAGTATGTGTAAACAAAGAACATGTGAAACCCTAAGTACACTACAACCAAGGACTCAAGATTTCAAACCAAACAGACACGTTTGACCCAGTTGACCCGTTTGACCCGTTGGTGACTTTATCTTTTGTAAACCAAACAAGTAATCATACACATATATCATACATAGTTAACATTCAAATAGATCATATGTATGCTATATTATCCAGGTGTATCACTTAGATCATCATACAACCAAATATCATACAAGTCATTGGAATCTAGAACATTAACATATCAAATAGTTATAACACAACCAATATACCACACAAAGATCAAATCACGCACCACATGCCATGTGAAGCAACTCACGACTTCACATCCTAAACCCTGCCAATCCTACCAAGTAGGGGCCTCAGATTCGCACGCGTGTACGATGATCATAATCATATTCATTACCCATGTATATTGCATTCAACAACATCACAACAATCAATTTCTAGTCCCAAACATGATATCCTAACTACTAACCAACATCAACATCATACATGATCATCAAAGTCCAAATATCACCCATGATTGTCCAAACATCCCATACAACTAATTAACATGTTCTATCACATTAGAATTCATCCATGAACTTACTAACATGCTCCTAACATCCCAAACATGTTCAAACTATCATCCATCAAGCTTTGTGCAAATAAAGTTTCCCTTTTGGGAAAGCACATCCCAAAATCTATCAAACATCCAATGCATTCATGAATTCATTAATAATATAGCAATTCAAGTTCATATCAACATCTATGCATGATCAACAACATCCAAACATCATAACTCATCAATTCATATCCTAAAAAGTTACTATCTTTAGTAATGTATGAACTATAACATGTGTTCTTGAATTCCCAATGATCACAACAACAATCTAACATCTAATCATCACCATAAACACATCTATAACATCAATTCATCAATAATTCAACATTACATGCAAAATAAAGTTACTATTATTAGTAAGCTATGAACACCAACTTCAATTAATCAATTTCTTGCAAGATCAACGTAACCTAACATTCATACAACCTACAAATCATCATAAATTCATCAAACAATCATCAACTTCTCATAATCATGCTAATTTCAAATTAGGGTTTGCATAAAACTAAAGTTCATGATCAATCCACTAGAAACATATAATTCATACATAATCAATGTTAAAAAACATGTATTCAATCCAACTAACATACTAACATCATCAATTAACATCAATTTTGACTCCATGAACACCCATCACGAATTTAGGTTCGGCCATCGTGAACAACTCACAAAAACTAGAAAAATCTAACCTTTAAACGTGTGTTAACTTGCAATTGATGATTCCAACGTGTTTTATGCCTTGTAATAGAACAAAATCGATGCTTTGATGCTTGTTCTAGGTCGAAATCGCAAGTTGGGAGGGTGTGGGGGTATTGATCGCGGCCGAATGGGGTGGGCTAGGGTTTGGGATTGTTTTGTTTAATTTTAATTTCCATACTTACCCTTAAGCCCTTGTAATTTGTATTTTACAAAAACTAGGCTTTAAACTCTTTGTAGAGTGTTTTTAACTTAATAATATAAAGATATAAACTAATGAAAATCATTATATATTTTATCTTTATAAAAACACAAGACATACGAATAAATAGGCACGTTTCCGCGTTACGTGATTAATTTTCAAATTAACATTTAAAACATGAAAACACATAAACATAACACAATAATCACATAATCAATTAGATTAACATTAGTTTAACATTATTTATTATTATTAAGTCACTGGAGATTTGGAATGTCCAATCTCCCCACACTAAAAGCATGGGTCATTCGAAGCAACCTTTTGTTTCTTCTCCACTGGTTTTGGCAGTGACAAGTTACCATTCCCTTTCCCTTTCCCCTGACATACCCTTCACCCTTGGCAGCACTTGACTTGGGTACGGGATGAGGCCTCTTCTTGTTCCCACCTTCATTGATGGTGAGAACGGGTAAAACCTTTTTACCCATGGCCGCGTCGGCAGTTTTGAGCATAGAGTGATGCTCACTTATGTTTTTGTCCCACCCGTTCATGTTATAATTCATAACATAGTTGTCAAACCTTTTTGACAAAGAGTCGAGGATTAAATCCGTAGCCAACTCTTTCAAGATGGGACAATTAAGCCTTTCAGGGCGGTCAACGTGGCTCTTCATCTTAAGTACATAAGATGAGACCGATTGGGTTTCATCCATATGACATGCATGGAGTGCTCGACCCATTATGAAGTGCTCTACCCTTGCTTGTTGTTCGAACGTTTCCTTCAACTGGGTAATCATGTCGTATGCTCCGTGATGTTCGTACTGCTTTTGGAGATCCAGAGTCATACCTGCCAACATAAGGCAAGACACTTGGAACGAGTCCTCTGTTTATTTCACCCAATTGTTATAGGCCTCCTTATCTTCCTCATTGGGTTGATCAGGAATCAGATCATCTAAAATATACGACCGTTTCTCTTGCTTGAGAACAATTCTCAAGTTTTGAAACCAACCAATAAAATTGTTATGGTTTAGACGCTCTTTTTGGAGAATGGTCCTTAGTGATAATTTTAGTATTTTTAATATTATTATATTTTTATAATTAAGTCCCTTTTTATGTGTCATATACAAAATTAAAATTTTAGAATCCAACGTTACATTTAGATAGTGGCTAGGTGACCTTTATCCCATTATTTAAATTAACATGGTAGTCAGCATTTGACAATTGCAACACTTTATAACTTCTGGAGGTATGGGATTGACTTAAACATCATATGTATAGTCGGCATGCTTATCCCTTCAACACCTTTTGTAAATCATGTTTTAAGTGATCCATTTAACATGGTTTGCAAATCAAGTCACCCTACATACACACACAGGTGGGTTTACCAATATAAGTAGTTAGGTGACCTTTATCCCACAAATATGATATTCCCATCTAAAATCACAAGTTCCCTCAAAATGGTTCGGTGGCCTTTATCTCATTAAGAGTTTCCAAGTGACTCAAGTGTTGTGCAAATGGACGGTGTTAAACTTGTTTCCCAAACAAATATTTATTTTTTATAATTCTAGTTTAGAAAACTCTATGTACCTTGTATTTGCATGCATTCAAACACATGGTACCCTATGGTTCCTTTTTTAATAAAGTCTCTTTTATTAAAATCATTAATCCTTTTAATAACTTTTTGTTAACCATTAATTATAAAGAACCATTATTTTTCAGCTTGTTATGTTTGTTAATAAGTTTGTTATGCATACCCTTATATCAAACAACAACCATAAAACAAACAACCAAACAAGCACAACCATACAATCACAAGTCCATAACCATAGCCACTAAGTTGACTACACTTGTTTGCCATCACAAGTGTTGTCATTAGGTCTTTTCCTAAGGGTTAACAACGACACATCAAAATGTGTCCATGAACTCCCACTTGAATCCACATCCAAATGCTTCAAGTGTCCATGTCTTTTGTGTCCTTCCTTTGTATCTTCCTTTGGGTCTCCAACTTGTACATATTATTTTACAATAATCATATCCTAACAAAAATTTTATAATAAAAGAAATGCACCTAACCTATTTATTACATAACCAAAGAATAAATAAATTACAACCCAAGGATAAAAACACAAAATTATTATAACCCTTTTAATGAATAAAACCAAACATGACAAATCATTCAACCAAATCTAAACCACACTTGGTGAAGCCTATTTTATTCACCAAAACATGTATCCAAATACAACATTCAAGAACAAAATGAACTCCCTTTTTAACCTTTAAAATTTCAGCCAACATAAACCAAGATTTTCTGTTTTTGTTGTCAAAAATAACTTAATCAACCACTTGACTTAATCCTTCAAGATTATTCTAAAGCATATAAAATAAAACTTTAAAGACAATGGTTTCATACATCCAAACATCAGCCCCTAAGGGGTTTGAAAAAGTCCAACAAAACTAACTTCTCTTGGCTTTTTGAAGCAAGTTTTCCACATAACCGGCTCTAGATGCCATTGTTAGGTTTGTTAGAAGTTTATCAATGATTGTTTAACCATTTAAACAAAAACTCAGCGGATATAAAGTGATATAAAACTTGTTTTAGTTGTTGAAATAAACCATTTATTAACCCACGAATCATACCCAAGAACAAGGATCATATATGTGAAAAGAAATGCTATCAAACATAAACAACCATAGGGTGTTCTGGAATACAACCTTTCTAAGAACAAGAAGATATGAGATGGAAATTGGTGGAGAAGATGATGATGTTCTTGAATGGAAACCTCCATAGAAGAAGACCTAAAGCAAGTATAACACAAGCTCTTGCAAACACCCAACTTGTTAGGATGTGAAACACCAAAATCTCTTCTTGTACCTCCTTCAAATCCGAAATTTCAGCAAGAAATCTTCTTACATCCAAAAATTTCAGAAAGAAAGAAGAGAGAGTTCTTGTAATTTTGTGTGTGAGAGAGAGTGTATTGAGTGTAGTGCGAAAAATGTGTTCAAGTCTTCTATTAAAACAAGACAAAAAGAATCCCAGGAAGGCTACCAAGGGGTGGCCAAAAAATGGGTTCAAATGGGTTCCACCCATTTTAATTTTATTAAATATTCACACTCTTTAACTCATAAGTTTATAAAATTAAACGCCTTTTAATTTTATAACTTGAACAAACTTTTATTTGTTATTATTTAATCTACGTAAATAATAATACAAATAATTTCTCATGAGCAAATTATCCAATAATATAGAAAGCCCATTTTCTAAATTGGTGTCAGTATTTACTTGTTTGATCATATCAACAAATAAATATTTATTGGTGTTTGTTTAGCTTGTTATTGGGTATGACCCGACTTGGATCATAACATATTAACCAGATCAATCTTGTATGTGTCTTGAGCATACAAGATCCAAAAAATGTTATACTTCAATTCAAACTTTCAGTTTTAAGTTAGGCATCCACAGATATCCTATGGATGCACTGAAATCTACGGAACAAATAAATTCCATGGAAGAATAATAAGAAAAGTGGGACCCACTTCATTAAATAAGTGAATAAATGTGTCCGAGGGAGTATAAATGATGTTTTTTTGGGTTTGTTTTGAACAATATCATATTAGTTTAACCTTTTAAACTAGAAAACGCAGCGGAATATAGCTTTAATATAATCATTTGTAATCTAGAATTTCAAGTTCATATAATGTCAACAACAAACCCAAGAACATAAGGATCATTTATACGTGAGTGAGCTAGCTATCAAGAAATATAAACAACCAAAACAAAAGATACAAACTACCTTTGTAGAGCTGTAGAAAACAAGTATGGATGATTAAAAGGGAGCTTCTTGAATGGCCAAAACACCAAAGACAGGTGTTCTCAAGCTAGTATACCCATAAGCCTCAAGAAAGACACTTAGTTGCTAGGTATTTGAACACCAAAACCGTAAGAAAGCTGCTGAAAAAACCCCTTTTTTAAGTGAATGTTCTTCAAAAATGGAGAAGAGAGGAGAGCTTCTTGGGTGCTTGCATGTAAGAGAGAGAGTGAAAGATGGAGTGTGTTTATGTTTTTGGAAAAACCACAAACTAAAACAAGTGGCCTTGGACCCCTCTAAGGGGCGGCCGAACTTGAATAAAGTTTGGGGTTTTCCCCCCAAAACATTCACTAATGTTTTTTTTAATTAATCATACATGTAAGTTATTTAATTAACCACTTAATTATATAACTTACACACACTATAATTATTATTTGATGTTATTTAACAAACTTAAATAACATTACAAATAATGTCCATAAACAAAGTATCCTTATAAGTTGTTTCATCTCATATGCAATTTATTTAGAAACCCATTTTTCTAAATTGGTGTATTTATTCAATTGCATGATCATATCATCAATCAAATTTTTATATGTTAGTGTTTGCAAGCTTGTTATTGGGTATGACCCGACTTGGATCAATACGTACTAACCACATCAATATTCTATGTGTCTTGGGCATAAAGAATCCAACAATCTCCCACTTGCACAAGACTCATAGAAGATTGATGAAAGCATTAAATGACACTTAACAGCGGTTTACTACCCTTAATAGGCATGACTTATAGCCATTCAATAACATCATCCCATTCAAGTATCCTACTTGAAATGATTTAGGTGAATTAATCATTTATCCTTTTGTTATAGATGTCATGTTAAATCCAAGGACACAGAATGATCATTCCTTGTTGATTTAACTTAATCAGGCCTTAGACATCTTGCTGTCAACAAATAAGAGGAACAAATTCCATCTTGATTACATACGTTTCTCATAAACACCTCGTGTCACGCCTGAACATAGCCTTACGTACTGTCCATTATTTCAGGGCAATGAAGAACTAGCTCAAGGTATTACACTTGGTGAATATCAAAACCCAATATGTATCTCAGGTCTGAGGATACCAAATGATATTCGCATTTACTCAAATTTACTTATGATCATCTAGAAGGTTCCATGTAGTAAAATTTGAGATGCAGGTCAGTCCAGTATTTGTATCCTACAAATATCTATGAACTTTGGCAGCAACCAATTGCTCTATATTCATTCCTTATGAATATCCACCAATCCAAATTCATAATAATCTTACCCTCATACTTGTTCCCACAAGTATGAACGACTACGGACATTTAGTGTAAACAATTTACCCATGGATAAACATGCTAAATTGGAACATTTATTGAAATATTATAACCAAATAATATTATTCAAGTAGAAAGGGAATTCCAAATATCCAAATACAAAATTACAGATCAAATCCAATCACTAGAATATCGAAGTCCCATGGCACAAGTATGACCTTCATGCTTTTCCTTTTCTAGGAGCTTCGTAAGAGGATGTGCAATATTTTGATATGTGTGAACTTTGCGAATACATATCTTTCCTTTCTCAACTTCATCTCGTATGTAGTTGAATCTCCGCTCAACGTGCCTAGTTTTTTTATGAGCACAAGGTTCCTTGATTTGAGCAATCGCACCCTCGTTATTACAAAAGATCTCTAGGGGTTCCTGAATGGAAGGGACAACCCCAAGATCGGCAATGAATTTCTTCAACCATGCAGCTTCTTGAGCTGCCAATGAGGCGGCGACGTATTCAGATTCTGTAGTTGATAAAGCCACAACATCCTGTTTAGAGCTCTTCCAAGAGACAGCTCCTCCATTCAGAATGAAAATGTATCCCGATTGTGATCGTGAATCATCACGATCGGTTTGGAAACTCGCATCTGTGTAACCTTTTACAACGAGTTCCTCATCACCGGGTCCATAGATAAGAAACATATCTTTAGTCCTCCTTAGGTAATTAAGTATGTTCCTAACAACCGTCCAATGATTGCTTCCAGGATTTTGATCGTATCGGCTTCTCATGCTTAAGGCGCATGAAATGTCCGGCCGAGTGCATATCATTGCATACATGATGGAGTCAATAGCAGATGCGTATGGGATTGCCTTCATTTTATCTTGCTCATCCTTTGAGCTTGGACATTGAGTCGTACTCAATATCGTTCCTCTTTGAATAGGTACCGTACCTTTCTTAGAGTTTTCCATCTTGTACCTTTTCAAGATCTTATCAATGTATGCACTTTGATTTAAACCAATCAACCGCCTTGATCTATCCCTATATATCTTTATTCTCATAATATAGGCGGCCTCACCAAGATCCTTGATGGAAAAACAACTTCCAAGCCAGGTTTTTACACCTTCCAACGTTGGAACGTCATTTCCAAATAGTAGTATGTCATCAACATACAATACTAGGAAAGTGATAATGCTCCCAGTAGCTTTCTTATATACACTGGCTTCATCAGCGTTCTTGATGAATCCAAATTTATTTACTTCTTCATCAAAAGGGTAATTCCAACTTCTCATTGCTTGTTTCAATCCATAGATTGATTTCTTTAACTTGCATACTTTGTTAGGATGTTTTGGATCGACGAAACCTTCAGGCTGAACCATATAGACATCTTCCTCAAGATATCCATTTATAAAGTCGTTTTGACATCCATTTGCCAAATTCATAATCATAATGAGCAGCTATGGCAAACAATATCCTAATAGACTTGAGCATCGCAACAGGCGAGAAAGTTTCATCATAGTCAACCCCTTGAGTTTGAGTGAAACCCTTTGCTACAAGTCTAGCTTTATAAGTATCCAAGTTTCCATGCATATTGGTTTTCTTCATGAAAACCCATTTACTTCCAATTACTTTGGAGTTAAGAGGTGGCATAACCAAGTCCCATACTTGATTGTCATACATGGATTGCATCTCAACGTTCATGGCTTCAAGCCATTTGTCACAATCCGAATTTGACAACGCATCATGGTATGTGATTGGTTCATCGGAATCTATCACATAGCATCCATGAGTGAAAAATCCATATCTTTCAGGTGGATTACTAGTTCTACCAGATTTGCAAACGTTTTTTGTGTATTGATCAACTATTTCATCACTTTCAACATCCTCATGTTGAGTGCTAGTGTCAACCAAACATGTATCGGGTTGCGATTCTTGACCGTCCTCAAGATCCACAGTTCTACTACCAGTTCCTTCCATAAGGAACTTGGTTTCCAAGAACTCACCCATTTTGGCAACAAACTCCTTTTGTTGTATTGGATCATAGAAATAATATCCTATAGAATCTCTTGGATATCCAATAAAGATACACTTAGTGGAACGGCGTTCTAACTTGTTTGAGGTGGGAGTCTTCACATAAGCCTTACACCCCCACACCATGAAATATGAAAATGATGGAACCCTTCCATGCCATATTTCATAAGGTGTCCTTTCCATTTTCTTGGTTGGGGCCATATTCAAATACGGGCCGCCGAGAGCAGAGCAAAACTCCAAAATGATAGAGGTAATGAGCTTCTAGCCATCAAGGATGGAACCATATCCAATAGAGTTTGATTTCTCCGCTCTCTGACATGCCATTATGTTGTGGTGTTCCCAGTGGAGATAGTTGTGAGACAATCCCACAACTTCTAAGATGGTCCCTACAAGCATCATTCGGGTATTCACCTCCTCTATCGATGCGGAGAATTTTAATTGACTTATTGAGTTGATTTTGTACTTCATTTTGAAAAATCTTGAACATTTCAAAAGCTTCATCTTTGTGTCTTAACAAGTACACATACCCATATCGACTATAGTCATCAGTAAAGGTAATGAAGTATCTTTCATTGTACCTTGTCATAGGTTTAAAAGGACACATACATCCGAATGTATGACACCTAATAAATCCTTTGCCCTTTCGGCTTTGTCACTAAAAGGTGCCTTGGTCATTTTACCTTGTAAACAAGACTCACATAATCAAATGAATCATATTCACTTGTTTTTAAAAGACCATTCTTTTGCAGTGTTTGTATTCTTTTCTTGTTTATATGACCAAGATGGCAATGCCAAAGGTAACTATCATTCAAATCCGATTTGAGTTTCTTGGTACTAGTTTGGTACAATAAGCTATCATTCAATGTATTTTCACGAACCAATTCATAGATACCATTGATGGGAGTAGCTTTAAAGTAAAACATGTCATTCAAAGTAACATGGATTTCATTTCCAATAAATGATAATACATATCCAAAATGTTTTATTAGGGCCACGGAAATAATGTTCCTAGTCAAACTAGGAGCATACAAAACATTATACAAAATTACTTCCAAACCATTTGGAAGTTTCAAGATGTAGTCACCACGGGCTTCCACTTGAACTTTAGCCCCATTGCCCATGTAGAGGCTAACATCCCCTTTGTTGAAGTTGCTACTTCTTTTGAAACCCTCCAACAAATTGCAAATGTGAGTTCCACATCCGGTATCTAAGACCCATGTGTTAGAGGATATTAAGTTTAAATAATATGGATCATGTATATGGTACCTGAGGTCTGCCCGACATCCCTCTTTGCTTTCAACTCTTGGAGATGGACAGGACAATTTCTTGCCCAATGTCCAGTCTCCCCACACTTGAAGCATGGGTCATTAGAAGCAACCTTTTGCCTCTTCTCCTGTGCTTTGGGTGGCACCCTTGCCATCCCTTTCCCTTTTCCCGTTACACGTCCCTTACCCTTGGCAACTCTTTCCTTGGGTGTGGGATGAGGCCATTTTGTTCCCACCATCATTAATGGTGAGAACGGGTAAAACCCTTTTACCCATGGCCGCCTCGGTCGTTTTGAGCATAGAGTGAAGTTCACCAATGCTTTTGTCCCAAGCATTCATGTTGTAGTTCAACACGAACATCTTGAACCTTTTGGTAAGGCCATTGAGGATCAAATCTGTGGCCAATTCCTTTGAGACGGGACAGTTTAGCCTTTCAAGGCGGTCAATGTGACTTTTTATCTTAAGTACATAAGATGAAACTGATTGGTTGTCGTCCATACGACATGCATGGAGCGCTCGAACCGTTTCGAAGCGCTCAACCCTCGCTTGTGTTGGAACGTTTCCTTCAGTTGTGTTATCATGACATAAGCTCCGTGATGTTCATACTCCTTTTGGAGATCCGGAGTCATGCTTGCCAACATGAGGCAAGACACTTGGATAGAGTCCTCAGTGTACTTTATCCAATCATTATAGGCCTCCTCATCATCCTCAGTAGGTTGATCGGGGACAGGGTCGTCTAAAACATATGATCGTTTCTCTTGCTTCAGAACGATTCTCAAGTTTCGATACCAATCGATAAAATTGTTATGATATAGATGTTGCTTTTGGAGAATCGCTCGTAAAGATTGGGCGGACGTGGATTAATTATCATGATTATCATAATTATTTGTGGCCATCTACAAAATTTAGCAAAGATCAATTTCAGTATTTACGATATCGTTATTTTAATAATTAATACCTTTTAAGGTAATTTTCATATTAAAATCTAGAACCCAACATTACATTTAAATGATGGTTAGGTGACTTTTATCCCACGATTTAAATTAATAAGGTGGTCAACGATTGACGATTGCAACCATTTGCAACTTCTAGAGGTATGGGATCGACTTGAAACATCATATGTAAAGTCGGCATGTTAATCCCATCAACACCATTTCGAAACCATATCGTAGGTGATCCATTTGACATGGTTTGCAAATCAAGACACCATACTTACACCCATGTGTGAGTTTGCCAAAATAAGCGGTTAGGTGACCTTTATCCCACGAACATGGTATTCTCACCTCAAGTCACAAGTTCCCTCAAAATGGTTAGGTGACCTTTATCCCACTAAGATTTCCCGAGTGATTCAAGTGTTGTGTAAAAGGACGGTATTGATCTTATTTTTTCAAAGGTTAGAGATTTCATAATTCTAGTTTAGAAAACTCTATGTATCCATATTTGCATGCTTTCAAATACAAGATACCCTATGGTACATTGATTAAAGCCCTTTTAATCTTTGAAACCATTAAACAATTTTAATAACCATTTATTACTTTTAATGATTAATACCCATTTAGTTAGTTTGTTATGATCATTGAAAGGATTGTTAAGCAAACATCTATATAAGCAATCAACCACAATACCATAACCAAAACAACCATGAATCAACCAAATGATAGTGCATAACCATAGCATCTAAAGTGGCCACACTTGTTTTCCATCACAAGTGTGAACCATAGGACTTTCCTAAGGGACAAAAACAAACACAAAAGGCATCCAAGAACCTCCCACTTGAAACCGCATCCAAACGCTCCATGTTTCTAGTGTCTTCCTTTGTGCTTCTAACGCGTACATCATCATATTACAAGATATCATATCCTAATACAGATTTCAAGTAAAATGAAAAGTACCTAATCTATTTATTACAACCCAAATAACAAATAAATTACACTTTAAACAAAGCACAAATAAATGATATTATACAACCCATTGAAAGAATAGAAACAACCATTTCAAACATCCAAATAACACAAGGTCAAGGGCTAGGTTATCCACCATAATGAACAATGAACATATCATCCAAAACAACAATGAATCCCCATTAAAACCCACGAAATTTCAGCCAACACAAACTGAAATTTCGGGTTTTATCTAGTCCAGACAAACAAACAATACATCATACATGTCTTTCAAAGTTTAATCACAAGCATGTGTGATATAACTTTGGATGTTTGGGGATTCATAACACGTGAAAATAGCAGCCCTAAAGGGGTTGTAAAGTCCCACAAAACGAAATTTTAAGGACAATGAAAACTAGTCATCCACATATCCGGCCCTAGATGCCAATGTTGGGTTTGTTTTGAACCATCATATTAGTTTAACCTTTTAAACAGAAAACGCAGCGGAATATAGCCTTAATAAACATTTGTAATCTGAAATTTCGAGTTCATATAATGTCAACAACAAACCCAAGAACATAAGGATCATTTATATGTGAGTGAGAGCTATCAAGAAGAATAAAAACCAAAACAAAAGATACAAACTACCTTTTGTAGAGCTGTAGAAAACGAGTATGGATGATAAAAGGGAGCTTCTTGAATGACCAAAACACCAAAGAGAGGTGTTCTCAAGCTAGTATACCCACAAGCCTCAAGCAAGACACTTAGTTGCTAGGTATTTGAACACCAAAACCATAAGAAAGCTGCTGAAAAAACCCTTTTTTAGCTGAATGTTCTTCAAAAATGGAGAAGAGAGGAGAGCTTCTTGGGTGCTTGCATGTAAGAGAGAGAGTGAAAGATGGAGTGTGTTTATGTTTTTGGAAAAACCACAAACTAAACAAGTGCCTTGGACCCCTCTAAGGGGCGGCCGAACTTGAATAAAGTTCGGGGTTTTCCCCCCAAAACACTCACTAATGTTTTTTTATTAATCATACATGTAAGTTATCTAATTAACCACTTAATTATATAACTTACACACACTATAATTATTATTTGATGTTATTTAACCAACTTAAATAACATTACAAATAATGTCCTTTAGCAAAGTATCCGTATAAGTTGTTTCATCTCATATGCAATTTATTTAGAAACCTATTTTTCTAAATTGGTGTATTTATTCAATTGCATGATCATATCATCAATCAATTTTTTATATATTAGTGTTTGCAAGCTTGTTATTGAGCATGACCCGACTTGGATCAATACGTACTAACCACATCAATATTCTATGTGTCTTGGGCATAAAGAATCCAACAGTTTTTTACTTGGAATTCATTATTCACTTTTATCGAACCTTTTTGACCAAGAATTTCGTTAGTCAAAACCTCATCCCTCCCTCATTTGATTTCAAAATTACTCAATCTTAAACACTAAAAAAAGCTTAAATCTTATTTCAAGTCTTAATCTCAAGGCAAATTATATCATAAACATCAGTAATGAACTAATTGATTCATCATTTTCCTTTAAACTCTTCGTATTCTTAAATAAGATGACTTAGTTCTAACATAATCGTCTTCATTCCTATGAACATATGGCTAATCGATTTGGAATGGAACACAATGTGTATGCATCATTAAATCCAGGCGACCCGATGTTAGAAGGATGCAGGGACATCATAAGATACATACGACGATCCAGGCTCTTCTGTGGTTTAGTAGTTGAGTCTGTGATTCATCAAGATAATATAGTTGATTTCTAGAACTTAACTCAATTGTGGAAGATGGAGAATCTTAAGTGATTGTCGCTGAGATTCAGAATGAAAGACTAAGGATATATCTGCATACCATAAGAAGGGTACTAGAGTTAGGAGAATAAGAAGTTGGTCATCCTGATGTATTTGAGAATGAATACATAGAGAAAGTGTTCCACTTGATGGGGTAATGATAATGATTTTCACAAGGGTGAGATAAAGAAAGTGAATTTATGCAAGGCATGTAGATTCTTATGTCACACCTATCTAAACTGCATCTCCAACAGCAAGTCTGGGCTTGACATATTCTTAAGGCACATTTCATCTGGCCTTATTGGCATTTTTGTGGGAAGGACATACAACTACTCAAAGTATTTTTTTAGTTTTTTGTGTGACCAAATTAGTGTGCAAATGGCCAAAAAGATGTATATGTTTCCTAGGTTCTTACAATTAATCACCAATGTTGATCTACCTGGTATTGCTATAGATGCTGATGTGTTTGTTCAAGCACACCTAGGGAGATCTGTACTAAATAAGATAGGTGGAAGGTATGAAGGAGAAGACATGCCTATGTTTGCGCATGTAGCTGACCCCAATGCCAACATGTAAGGCCCCGTTCCTAGAGACCTCGTAGTTGGTCAATCACAGCAGCTAAAACATTAAACATTATAATTATAAAAACTTAAGCAACGGAAACAATTTATCAAAAAACCATTCGTTTCAATTAAAACATTGTTCTTAAGCAATACATCATCATTTACTATTTACAAAATAATTGTTTTACTGCATTACAAAACAACAACAACATAGAATACGAATGGATGTCAGTCTTTTCCTGCCAAGTAGCTTCACCCTGCCATCCTCAGCAATAATTACCTGCCAACTGAAAATGTATAAAAGTTAGCATTGCTAAGTGAGTTCTAGTTTTAAAAGTAATAAAAAACTTCTCTATGTTGTATATGAAAATACTCTTTTCTGTAAAATACAATTCTTGACTGTATATGCGAGCCCGCATTAACTATATGAACAGATACTGTTCATTCACTTTGCAGTATGCCTTGTCTGTTCTGTAAACTTTTATCTTTGTCTTGCACTTTCTGTATGGACCAATGAGCAATACCCTAACTGTATGCGTGATGGACAATGGGTGATGGGCCATCTATATCCCTCAAAAGGGTCAACTATATCCCTCGAAAGGGTCAACTGTATCCCTCGAAACGGTCAACTGTATCCCTCGAAAGGGTTTTGTGTACTGTATACAAGGCCGACCTAATCACCCAGGGCATGCTGCAAAGGTCCTGGTCCCGTGTGCAATATGGGGTAGCTAACCCGCAACACGGTCAAGCTAACAACAACATGGTTGTGTCATTCCTGTAAGCTTGCAAGAATTGTTGACATTTTATTAATGTTCCTCTTCTTTTCTTTATTACACTTTCTCTTTATTATTACAATTTACTTTACGTTACGATAATAAACATACCATGTAAAGTCACATACTATAAGTAATAATAATAATAGCAATAATAATAGTAAGGAACAATCATAATCATGCATGGAACATCATCATAAATAAGCCCTAGTCAAACCTCGCTCAAAACCCTAAAAGCACAGACTCCCAAAAATTCTATAAAAATTTCTAAGTGTTTGAGCGCATTGACACTATTTGGGCGCATGAGCCCTGTTTGGGCATTTCATCACTATGTAGGCGCATCAGCCAACACTTAAATCATTTTATCATTTAGGCGCATGAACTATTCAGGCGCATGGGCACTATTCGGGCGTATGAACACTTAGGCGCATGGGTTATTCAGACGCATAGACACTTAGGCGTATGAGCCACTTGGGCGCATGGGCACTATTGGGGCGCATGGCCCTAAACTTAGTCGTCCGACTAATATTTCTAGGCGCATGGACCACTGTTCAGGCGCATGGGCTATACTTAAATATTTCTAAGGCAATCTTAGGCGCATGGGCTACCGTTAAGGTGCTTGAATTACACTTAAATCCTTCTAAGGCATTTTCAGGCGCATGAGCCTTATCTAGGTGCATGGACCTTCTGTATAACATGTTTCTAGGATATTTTCAAACCCAATCATCAAACCCATTTGTTCTAAGCTTAATATGGCTATTCTAAACATGAATAACCTATAAGCATTCAAGAATCAACATCCAACATGCATAAAACATATGGGTATACATACATATACTTTGTAAAAATCATTTTAATACATTTTCAGCCCCAAAGATGTTTAGAACAAGTAGAAACCGAGGTCTAGAACTCACCTGGTGCAACTTGGGTGTTTCTTCCTTTCTAACCCTTGGCAACTGAGTTCAAACACCTTGAATTTGATTTCTTCTTTTCTTCTTCTCTTCAGCCGAGAGTTCCTCTGCTCTCTCTCTCTCTAAAACCGAAAGAAAATTGTGATGTGAATGGAGGGTGGGCGGCCATGCCCACGTTACACCAACTTTTTCAAAGATTTGTCCTTTTGGACACTTTTAGTCCCCCCACTTGGACTTTATTGCTTTTCTTTCTTTCATTCTTCATGTCATGTCTTTTTAAAATAACAGGTGTTACAAGTCCACCCCCTTATATAGGTTTCATCCTTGAAACCTGTTACTCCTCAAGCAGACGAGGATAATGCTGCCTAATCTCCTCCTCAATTTCCCATGTAGATTCAGAGCCCTTCCTGTGCTTCCACTGTACACACACAAGGGGAACCATTTTATTTCTCAGCCTTTTCTCTTTTCTATGGATGATTGCCACTAGTTGCTCCACATAATTAATCCATTCATCTATTCGATATCCTCCAGTGGAACAATCATGTCTTCATTAGCTAAACTCTTTCTCAAATGAGATACATGGAATGTCGAGTGGATTCCACTTAACTCATCTGGTAACTCCAATCTATAGGCCACCTCTCCTACTCGAGAAATGATTCGGAAAGGGCCTATATATCTTGGGCTTAACTTGCCCCGCTTCCTGAATCAGATAATACCCTTCCAAGGTGAGACCTTCAACATAACCTGGTCACCCACCTGGAAATCGATCGGTATGCGTCGTTTATCGACATACGACTTCTGCCTATCTTTAGCTGCCTTCATGCAAGCCTTAATCTTCTCAAGCTTCTCGGTCATAGCACCGATTACCTCGATGCCTCCCAATTCTTTCTGCCCAATGTCTCCCCAACATACGGGCATCCTACATCTTCTACCATATAGCATCTCATATGGTGGCATGCCAATACTGGCATGATAACTGTTGTTGTACAATGTTAGGATCAGAGATCTAAGTTTGATTAATTAGAGAGTATTGCAGCGGAATTCGAACAAGGAATTAAACAATTCACAAGAACACAATTGATATTCAGTGTAACAGTACACGGATATAGAAAGAGAGAATTCTACAAAAGAAATATTTCATTCATGTGCTTTTGTGGTGGCTCAATGTCACACTTTACAACTAGGTCAACATTCCTTATATAGGATATGTGACGTCTGCTCATGTCACTTGATAGTGACATCTAATAGAATTATTCAAACTACTGAAACTATGCAAACTACTAAGAATGTTTTCAACTAATGATTACATCACAAAGAATGCTTAAGTATAAAAATATAAAACTACTGAACTATAACTACTCAAACTATAACTACTGAAAAGTAAATTACAAGTACTGAAAGTAAACCATCACAACTACTGAAGTTAATTACTTCAGCTATTGTGACAACTACTGATCACTTTGGTCTTCGGTCTTTGTCTTCAGTACTTTACTTTCAGACTTTGTCTTCAGCTGATGGCTTCAGACTTTGTCTTCAGCTGATGGCTTCAGACTTTGTCTTCAGTCTTTGTTCTTCAGTACTTTACTTTCAGACTTTGTCTTCAGACCTTGTAGTCAGCTGGTGTCTTCAGCTATTGTGATCTTCTTCAGCAGTTGTAATGTCTATGGGACTTAGAGGTTTTTCTGATCAGGCTCATTGGTTCTTTTGGTACAACAAACTCCCCCTGAACCAATGCAGCCAAAACCTCTAAACTTATTGATAATCCAACTTATTCTTGGCAGAAACACCCTCTTGATCAGCTTCAAAGGTAATCAGTTAACAACAGGCCGGAAAAAGGTTTCTAATCTTTTGTTTGACTAAGTATGGAAGGGAACTCTATCTTGGGAAACTGGACACAGAGTCTTGTCCCAACCATGAAACCTAATTCCCATTAATGAGTCTATAAGACTCACTAGCATAGGCCTCAAGGAGAACAACTTGTTCCTCCTTAGTGAGTTCTTTTGCTTCTCCCTCGAAGAAGAACTCTGGGCCATAATACTCAGACAGGTATCTCACTGTCTTTCCATTTTTCAACTCCACAGTTTTTATCTCTCTATAAGCAAATTCATTCGTCAGGGTGAGAGCCTTCAAGCAATAACTGCAGTTCACTCTTTTGAAGATCTTCAAGTCTTTTGTATAACAACCCCTTCTTGATCATTTTGTTCTCAAGAATAGATTGAGGGGTTGTCTTGGATTTGTGAGCTCTCTTGAATTCTTCAATGATTTCCCAGGGCGAGACTACCATGGCCAATGTAATTGCAGCATTCAAGGTCTTCTTCACTTGGCCATGATATCTACTTGGTATATTCTTCTTATGAATTCTAGAACTTACCCTGGGGTCTGGCCAGATCCGCACTCTTTCTGTTTGATGTTGAAAAGTATGTCTAAGAGTGTACAACCTCAGAGCCTGTTTCTTCATTTCTTGAATGGACGAGGACCGAGGGAAATCCTTATCAACCATCTTGAGAAACTTCTCATCGTGCTATTTTTGTTGTTCTGCTTCTTCAATCTTTACCTTCACCATATGCATTTGCAAGTTAGGAGTAATCACTTGTTGACTTCTGTGCTCAGGTGATTTGAGTTTGAGAACAACAGAGATTGGCAGACTATCATCATCATCATCCTCTTCTTCATCTTCTTCTACCCTCAACACCCTTCTCCTCCTTCTGGGTGCATCACTGGGTAAGGTTTGAGGTGGTTTTTGGGGTAAAGGGATTGGTTTTGTGGGTTGAGTTGTGGGTGGCTTTGGTTTAGGGATAGATTTGGGAGATTTTAGAGATAAGTGTTGTGTTTGAGTGGGAGTGTGGGAAGACTGACTTAGCATTTTGGTGGTGAGTTTGGCTTTGGAGAGCTTTGCCATTTCAGTTCTCTTCCCTGCACCGGCTTCATCCAGTGCTTTAATTATCAACCCCTTATTATAGCCTCCAGCAGAGCAGATCTTCTTGGTTATCTCCAAGATACTGTCTCTGGACCAGGCCTTTATCTCTATCAATGATCTTCCAAGGTACTTGGCAATGAATCTCATCATTATCTCCAATCTTTCCCTTTCCAACACACTATAACCAGCGCATCTAGCTTGAATCTCTTCTATTTCCAGCCTTCTGATCTCAGTGTCTAGTGTGGTTGTGTCATGACCTTGTTGAAAGAGCTGATCTATAATTTTATCCATGGATCTGCTATGAGCTTCATCAGCATCTTTGACAAGATCTTCTAAGGATTTATCTTCATCAGCTTTTGACTCGGCACTTTTCTTTCTTTTATATGTGATCAGCTGATCTTCCTTCTCTTTATCTGTGATCAACTGTTCTAAGATACCTTCTCTTTTGCAGGTTCTTTCTCATCATCAACTCTTTTTCTTTTTCTTTTCTTTCACTGCCTTAGACTTGGAAGTCTCCCCCTTTTTGGTTGCATTGGGATCAGGGGCTTGAAAGGTAGAAAGAGATTTATGAACAACATCATCAATGAGGGTTTGTAGATTTGAGGATATCCTCTCATCAATGGCTTTATGCATTATGTCAGTGATGATGGGAGTGATGAGAGGTAAGGAGTTTTGAAAGATAGCAACCATCTGCTCAGAGGGGTTCTGTCCCTGAGAGATGGTGCCAAAAGTAGTGGTTGGTGGCTCAGTTAAGTGTGTAGGCTCAGTGTTTGGGGAACCTTCAATGGAAGGTGCCATCTATGGGGTTTGTGAGGTAGATGGACTTTGATCCTCAGACATTTTGGCTAACAACTCTTTGAGTCTGCTGACCTCTCAAGGATGGTATTATGGGCTAATACATCATAGAAAAAGCCCAGGTCATCATCAATCTGTGCTGAATCACCTGACCTCCTGATTGAATCAGGATGTACATGCTCTGAGTGTAGATCAGTAGAAGCATGTGCCCCTTGTTCTTGGTACTGGGGACTTCCTGCCTCAGGACTGTGTCCTTCATAGGCAGTTGCCTCTGGTAAGGTCTTATGGATGCTACCAACTTTATCCTGATCATTTGCTGAATCAGTAGAAGTGGCAACCTTACCAGATGTTCTAACCTCCGTTTCTACACTTGGAGATTGAACATTGTAACCCCTGTGTTGTGCTTTATGAGAAGCATTTTGGTCCTCCCCCTTAATAGTTGAGGTATTCCCAGTGGTAAGTGGTTTCTAGGGAGGGGGTGAGGAATGCAACTGACTCAGCACTTTAGCAACTATCAGTGTTGGGCTTTGAGGGGCGGTTGCATATGGAGATTGGTGTGAAGCAGATTGCACCCGGGGTGAGAGGTGCTCTTCAATGGTAACCGTCTCAATTGAGATAGGTTCCAGAAATGTGGGATCCCCAATTGTGGTTGCAACAGTATCCTATTGAGAAGATATCTGTGCGGCTTCAGCAGGTTGAGTCTTGGACATTACTGGGGGGTTATAACCAGTATGTATTTCCTGTGTTTGTGGTATAGGGACATCTTGAGGGGACTCATCTCCTTGAGTAGCCTTTTTGGGTTTTTGGGTTTTGGGTTTGGTGGGGACTTTGGATCTGGAAGTGGAGGCTGTGGGTTCCCGCTGCTTGGGTTTTAGCATCCGGGCAGCCCCTTTTAGAGTAGGGTCTGAGTTATGTCTGGAGTATATCTCAGCTAAACAGCTGGAGCAGGGACTCCAAGACCAACAAGGCCATGAGACGTTAATTGATTCAAAATTACGGCCATCAGAAACCTGGGATAAAGTAGCCATCTATTTGCCACAGGTTTCTGAGCCAGATCCTTTAGTTCCATGAACACTATCTGAGAATAATTTAGATTTTGGCGTTCAAGGATAGAGTACAATACATGTTGCCATCGGGAAGACATCTAATCCCAAGAAGATGTCTTTGATGCAATGCAGACATTCACCATATGAAAGATAAGTCTTTCAGCATCATGAAAGTGCTTTTTAAGTATGGTTGTAGCACTTAAGTCGCCTTCATACCCGTTATGGAGAAAATACATATCAGTGGTGCCTTTCGGGTATTCTTTAGGATAGGTGCCATCATGCAAATTTAGGGTTTTGTGAATGATGTTGGGGGTGATGAGCACCTGTTTCTGGTTCACCAACGACTGGAGAGAGATTTGTCTATCATTCTCACCAGTTATTACAGAGACGTTGGTCCAGAACTGGGATAAGGAGTCAGGATATATGGTAGGATTCAGAAGAAAGGCTTTTTTGTATGGGGAATCCACCATAAGATCGATGGCAGTGTCAAACTTGTTCCAGAAGGCCGATTTCAAAAGGTAGGCAACACAGTGTGTCGGGGTTTGAGTTTCATGGTCGCCATTGTTGAGAGAGAAATGTTTGAAAACGGCTAATCAAACGTTTGGCTATAAGTGCAGGTATTTATAGGTTAAGAAAAGGCTGAAAAGAAAAACGACTGAAAGTTTTGGTGTTGGCATCAATTGTTATGAAAACAACTGAAGACTTGGTTTTAACCATCAGACGTTTGAAAACAACTGAAGACTTGGTTTTAGTCATCAGTAGTTGTGAAACTACTGAAAACCTTGGTTTTCTCTTCAGCTGTTGTAAACAACTGAGGACTTGGTATTAGTCATCAGTAGTTGTGAAACTACTGAAGACATGGTTTTGTCATCAGCTGTTAAGAGTGAAACAGCAGTTTGTGGAAGCGACTGAAGTGAAAATTCTCATTAGTAGTTTTCGTCAATTCTTAGCTTTTCAGCTGTTTCATACTGTCCTCAACACTTACTCATCAGACTGTTTAGCTGATTTCAGTTGTTTCATAGGACATCAGTACTTATCTGTTTTTACTGACATCAGGAGTTATAACTACATCAGTAGTTGTAACTGCATCAATTTTTTTTAACAGAATTAGTACATATTTGTGACATGTTTACTAATGATCATTAGTACTTGTTTACTGAGATCATTAGTAATTATCAATTATTCTAGCTGCAACATACCAAGCCTTAAGACAAGGTTTTGGAAAGTTGAACTATCCAAAGGCTTAGTAAATATATCTGCAAGCTCATCAGCACTAGGCACAAAGTTTGGATCAATCAGACCTTTTTCAAAACAATCCCTAATAAAATGGTGTCTGATCTCTATATGTTTGGTCCTAGAGTGCTCGACTGGATTCTTGACAATGCATAGAGCTCAAGCACTATACATTAATAATGGAGTATTAGTCTCTGTAATGCCATAATCCAATAATTGGTTTTGAACACAGAGTACCTGAGATGTACAACTTGCAGCAGCAATGTACTCTGCTTCAGCAGTGGATGTAGCAACAGATGTTTGTTTCTTACTCTACCAAGAAATCAAACATTTGCCTAGGAATTGACATCCACCAGAAGTTGACTTTCTGGTTAACTTACACCCTGCATAGTCACTATCAGAAAAAGCAACTAATTTGCATAGGTGTCGAGTGGAATACCAAAGACCTAGAGATTGTGTACCTTGCAGATATCTAAAGATTCTCTTGACTGCAATCAAATGAGACTCTTTAGGAGCAGCCTAAAATCTAGCACAAACACAAGTTGCAAACATGATATCTGGTCTAGAAGTTGTTAAGTACATCAAGGATCCAATCATACATCTGTAAAGTGTTTCATCAACAGCTTTACCTTTCTGATCTGCATCCAGTTGTGTGGTGTTGCACATGGGAGTAGAACAGGGCTTACAATTTTGTAAATCAAACTTATTCAAAAGTTCTTTTGTATATTTTGATTGATGAATAAAGGTTCCATCAGCCTTTTGTTTGATTTGCAAGCCTAGAAAGAACTGTAATTCTTCCATTGCACTCATTTCAAACTTTTGTTTCATTAGACTTGTAAAATCATCACACAACTGGGGATCAGAGGATGCAAAAATAATATCATCAACATAAATTTGAACAAATAGCTTATGTTGATCCACTTTCTTAATAAACAAAGTTTTATCAATGGAACCTCTAGTGAAATTATTATTAAGTAGAAAATTTGAAAGTGTTTCATACCAGGCTCTAGGAGCTTGCTTCAACCCATAAAGAGCCTTATCAAGTTGATACACCCAATCAGGATGTTTATTGTCCTCAAAACCTGGTGGTTGACACACATAAACCTTTTCTTTTGTTTTACCATATAAAAATTCACTTTTCACATCCATTTGAAAAACTTTAAGATTGTGGAATGCAGCATAGGCTAAGAACAATCTAATTGCCTCTAGTCTGGCTACAAGGGCAAAGGTTTCATCATAATCAATACCTTCTTCTTGTGAAAACCCTTGTACAACCAGTCCAGCCTTGTTCTTGACAATAAGCCCATTTTCATCAGTTTTATTCCTAAACACCCATTTAGTACCTATTGCACACTTACCTGGGGGTAGAGGAACCAGTTCCCACACTTGTTGCTTTTTGAACTGAAGTAGCTCAAGCTGCATGGCTTCAACCCATTCATTGTCTCTCAAAGCAACGTGATAGTTCTTTGGCTCTAGCTGACTGATAAAGAGAGCATAGAAGCAAAAGTTCGACAATTGAATTCTGGTTGAGGCACTAGCATTGATATCACCAATGATTTGAGACATAGGGTGATTCTTCAGCTCTTAGTATACTATAAGATCAGTGCAAGTGTTTGTAGCCGATTCAGCAGCAGGAGATGGTGATCAAAATTCTTGAAACCAAGTATTAGATGGCAAGTCAAATGATGTAGAGGAGTCAGAAATCTCATCAGCATTTGTTGTGGATGAAGCTATAGAAGCTATAGGGACATCAAGTTTAGCAGACTCAGGCAGTTGGTCACTAAACTTGAAAAGGTGAGTACTGATATCATCATCATCTTCAGTACCACCAGGTGGAAGACTTGCTGCAGAAGATGATATATCCACATGATCTACAACAGCTGGAGATTGATAAGGAACATATTGCAGTATGTCCACATCAAACAACTCCACAGGGTTTTGTGGAATTTTATCCTTAGTAGATTCATTGAATTTCACATGAAAGGTTTCTTCAACTAACTTTGTTCTGCAATTGAAGACCATGTAAGCCTTGCACGTGGATGAATAACCTACAAAATACCTTGCATCCACCTTAGGATCAAATTTGTGGAGTTGATCCTTTGTGTTTAGAATGAAATATGGACACCCAAAGGTTTTGAAGAATGAAATTAGAGGAGCCAAATAATGTAGAACTTCATATGGAGTCTTCATTAACCTCTGATTTACTAATACTCTATACTGCACATAGCAAGCTGTGTTAACAGCTTCAACCCAAAAGGTCAATGGCAAACCAGAGTCAGCCAACATAGACCTTGCAGCTTCAATTAGGGTCCTGTTCTTTCTCTCCATTACTCTATTTTGTTCTGGAGTCCTTGGGATGCTAAACTGCCTCTTGATTCCTTTTGATAGATAAAAATCATCAACTGTATGGTTTCTAAATTCAGTTCCATTATCACTCCTTATACACTTGACTGATATGGAATACTGCTTCTCAACATACAACACAAAGTTTATAATCATCTGAGCAACCTCATCCTTTGAATTCAAGAAGAAAGTCCATACAAATCTAGAGTAATAATCCACAATTACCAGACAGTATTTCTTCTTTGCCATGCTCATCACTCTCACAGGACCAAATAGATCCATGTGCAGTAACTGCAAACAGGCAGTGGACTTAGGTTCTTCAATAGGAGGGAATGAGACTTTGTGCTGTTTTCCTTTCAAACAAGCAGTGCAGGTTTCATCACAGTGGAACTCCTTTATTGGTAGACCTCTCACTAAACTATTGTGGATCAGCTGATTCATGTTTTTGAGATTAACATGACCCAACCTTCTATGCCACAGTTTAGATTCCTGAGGAGAAGCTTTGGAGATCAGGCAAGGATGACCCTTCAAATCAATCTTCTTTGACAAATCCAAGGCATACACTCTTCCAATCATGTTGGCCTTTAGGAGAGTATGTTCATCCAATACCTTGTCAATCAGCCTCAGAACATGGGAAGACAGAATCCTGTAGTTCTGGCTTGTGAAAAGTGCAACATGCCCTTTATCACGAATCTGACTGACACTCAGCCGATTAAATTTGAGATTCTCCACATGGTTAACATCATCAAACCTGATTTGTCCATTAGACACATATCCTTTCCCCATGATGTAACCCTTGGCATCATTTCCAAATAAAACAAATCCCTTCTTTCCTTGAGAGTAGTCATTAAGAAGAGAATTGCTCCCAGTCATATGCATAGATCCTCCACTGTCTACATACCAGATGCTCCTTTGGCATGCTGAAGAACCCTGCATTCATCATAAAGAAGTAGTTAGGTTTTGAGACCCAAACCTTTTTGGTTTTGGGTCTATTTTTTCATCAACAGATTTAACCATAACTTGTTTCTTATGATTAACAGCTGATGAAGAAGGAGATGGTGCTTAAATGGATTCCTTGGATTTGGTCTTGGAACGCCTTTTCAGTGGTTTGATCACACGTGCATCTAGTTGGTTAACTCTCCCCAACAAATGCTGAACCATCATAACAAGTTGTGTCTAATTTGTAGCTAAAGCTTTCAGCTCTTGTGACATATCAATACTTGTGTTTGATGAGTTCCTGTGACCCACCATTTCCTCCTTAAAATTCACAGACTTAGTTTGATGTTTATCATGAGGAGCACTATCAGCTGTTTTATGATAAACCCTATCCTTCTTTTTGGATTTGGATGAAAGCTTGGATTCATCACATTGGGATGACTGTGGTACAAACTTGGTCTCAAACTCATTTTTCATTTCATCCATCTAGATTTTAATGAGCTTATCTCTATTGAGTTTGGAACCCTTATGTACCAACATTCATCAGAAAGATGATTGAATTTACCACATATTTCACAAGGCTTATTCTTCATCTTGAATGATCAACTGCTGATGTGGAAACTACTAAAGGTGTGCTCTTCAGTACTTTCCTCCTTTCAGTACGTTTGTTTAGTACTGAAGGATCTATAACAACTGAAGACTTGTTCATCAGCTATTTTCTATCAGCAGTTGTTAATCCTTTTATTTCAGCTGATTTGAAATGCTTTTCAGATGTTGTGACTTTCCCTTTAGTACTTGAGGTACTTTGACGGACAACATCTGAAGTACTCAGCTTCATGTGCTTATCAGTAGTTAACCCATCAGCCAATTGATTTGCTGAGGTATCAACACTGATTTCGTCTTGTGATTTTGGGTGATCACTTGAGGATGATGCACATGACAATATGGTTTGGAAATACTTTCACCTTCAGATTTTACTATTGGTTTTGGAGTAAAATCTGTAGGTGGTGCAAGTGGTTGTAACCTATTCCAAACTTCACATTCGAAGCAGATTACTTGCTGAGCAGCATTTCAAATCCCTTGCAGGATGATGCCCAGCGGTCACACTCAACTTGGGTAACTGCAAGTTTTTCTTTGAGATCTCTATGGTTCTCAAGAATGACCTCTAGCTTAGCCTTTTCATCATTTAATTGGCATTTAAGCTTATAAATCTCATCATCTTTATCCTTAAGGACAGACTCATATTCAGCTTTTTTTTGGAAAGGGTTTGCTCAAGCTCAAGATTTTGATTTATTAAAGCTACATTTGCCTCTCTAATAGAGATAAATGCAGCTATGCAAGATTCAGAACATAGCTTGGCCTAAGCCTCAGAGGATACCTGGGTTACCTGTGATGAACATGCATTGGAGCATGAACTATCAGTAGATTCCAGGGCCATGAGATCAAGATTCCCAAAAGGATGTTCATCACCATGTTGACCATCGCCAGCAAATAATTGCTCATTACCAGAGAGATCATCTGGTAAACTGCTCCAGTGAACAATACCAGGGGTGAAGAAGCTGTGATAAGGTTCTGATTAAGATGATTAAGATGGTAGAGACTCAGGTAGGGCTTGAGGTTGTTGTGCAATAGGAACTTGAACCAGATTTGGGTGTGGCATGTAATAGCAGGGATATGGATATGATATTGGACCCTGGGGAACAAAATATGCAGGAGATATAGGTTGTGAATGATGACCAGAACTAGCAGGATGTTTCCCTCTGTTTTGTGGACTATTGCTTGGAAAAGTCACAAAGGGTGCAGAGGAGTTAGATCCAGATGATCTACACTCTCTTGCAAAGTGTCCAAGCCTGTGGCATTTGTGACACCTCAACTTACTCTTGTCAAAACCAACATTGGTTTTGACAGAGAGTCCTGGAAATTTCCTACCAGTTCTCTTGTAGAACTTTTGAGATCTGATATTAATCAAGGCCATTTGGCTCAGAATATCCATATCTTCTAAGTCATCATCAGCAATACCCTTTAAATAATCCATAATGAAACACAAATTGTCACTATTACAGCCTGACTGACTGTCAACACTAACAAATGCATGATCCGAACCGTTTGAGGAGAAATCTATATGCTCATCATAATTGCTTTTTGATGCAGCATATTCTGACTCATGACCAACCAAGGCAGTGTTCCCTGGTACAAAGTCATCAGTGAGCATTCGTGATGATGCCAGTTTCCATTTCTGCTCTATCTCTCTTTCAAATGTAAGCAGTTTCTGTTAGGATCTCAGCCCTTGGTTTAATCGATTGAACAGATTTAGCAGCGGATTAGCTCAGAATTAGACAAATTCAACAAGAACAATTGATATAAAACGATAAAAGAATTTTGTTATAAAGAGAGAAATATCCGACAAAAGGAATATTGCATTAGGATTGTCGGCCTCAAAGGCACGATTACAGGTGAGTCATCTTTCCTTATAAAGAAAAGAATGACGTAGGCTGATGTCACTTGAAAGTGACATGTAACCGTTTTATAACTACTGATGTTTAACACTACTGAAGATGTCAACAACTGACATCTTCTTACAAATGTTCCTAAGTGTAAACATCTCATTTACAACTACTGAAAAACATAAAACTACTGAAATTACAACGACTGAAGAACAAGCTCTTCAGTCGTTTTACAAAACTGCTGAAACATAAAACATAAAACTACTGATATCACAACTACTGAAGAAGTACTCTTCAGCAGTTGTGACAAACTACTGAGGCTTCAGTACTTGATCTTCAGACTTTGACCTTCAGGCGTTTCATCAGCTGATGACTTCAGTAGATATCATCAGCTGATGTCTTCAGTCTTTGTCTTCAGACTTTGTACATCAGTTGTTGATCTTCAGCACTTGTGAACTCTTCAGCTGTTGTACTTCAGTACTTTGGTCTTTCAGCTTCAGCACTTGTGTTCTTCAGCTGTTGTACTTCAGTACTTTGATTCTTCAGCTGTTAAGATCTTCAGCACTTGATCTTCAGCTGTTGTAGTCTTCAGCACTTGTCAACTACTGATGAGGCTTTCAGCAGTTGTTGTGATACCGTGTGGGACTTAGAGATTTTCTGATCTTGGCTCATTGGTTCTTTTGGTCCAACAAACTCCCCCTGAACCAATGCAGCCAAAACCTCTAACTTATTTATACTCCCACTTATTGATGGCAAAATGTTGGTCTTTTTCCTTCTTGATCAGTAGAGAAGATGACCCATGTACGCTCCGGCCTGGGAAGAAGTCTCTGATGATCTGTTTGGCATGATATGGTTGGGAGCTCTGTATTGGGGACTTGGACACCGAGCTGTTGCCCCAACCATGAGATCTACTTCCCGTGTATTAGCCTATATGATTCCCTGGTGTAAGCCCTTAAAAACATGATTTGCTCATCCATTGTCAGCACCTTGGGCACACCATCAATATAATCTTCTCGGCCATACACTTCAGATATGTACTTGGCCTGTTTTCCATTTTTGAGCTCAACCGTTGTTATTTGTCTATAAGCAAACTCATCTGGATGAGTTCCTTCTAAGAGCAGGTTGAGCTCTTCTTGTTTGAAGTTTTCAAGTCGTTTGTAAACCAATACCTTCTTTATAATTTTGTTCTCTAACATCTTTTGAGGTGGTTGTTTGGCTTCATAGGCTTTCTTGAACTCTTCAACAATTTCCCAGGGGACACTACAAGCACCACAGTGATGTCTTCGTCGACAACTCTCTTCACTTGGCCCTTGTATCTTGAAGGAATTTCTTTCTTGACAATCCGATGTGCCACCCTAGGATCAGGCCATATCCTTACTCTTTCCCTTTGGTATTGAAAGGTATTAGCAAGGGTGTACAATCTTAATACTTCTTTCTTCATGCTGATCATTGAAGAGGATGTAGCATATGCTTTGTCAATGCTTTTCAGCATTTCCTCATCATGTTTTTGCATCTGTTCCTCTTCAATCTTTATCATTACATCATGCATTTGAGAAGCAGGAGTGATGGACATTGGTTTAGCCTTAGGCAAAGTAATGACTGCAGAGAGTGGCAGTCTGTCTTCATCCTCCTCTTCATCTTCATCAGGCCTCAGTACCTTTCTTTTCTTTTGGCTAGGTACATCACTGGCAATGGGTTTTTGAGGTAAAGGATTTGGTTTTGTGGGTTGGATGGTTGGTTTAGAGGGTAAAGGAGTTGTTTTAGTGGTTTGTGGAGATAGTGATTTTGAGGATTGAGGTTCAGACTATTTTAGCATTTTGGCTGTAAGGGAGGCTTTGGTAAATTTTGTCAGTTCTTTTCGATTCCCAACCCCAGCTTCATTCAATACCTCAATCACTAGACCTTTGGAGTATTCTTCAGACGAACAAATCTTTGTGGTTATTGCCAAGATGTTGTCCCTGGTCCAGGCCCTTATTTCCATTAGAGATCTTCCCAGGTATTTAGCTATAAATCTGATCATTATTTCCAGCCTTTCTCTTTCTAAGGCATCATAGCTAGCCCATCTGGAATTGATCTCCTCTGTTTCCATCCTTCTGATCTCGGAGTCTAGTTGTTTGATGTCAAAACCCTGCCTATACAACTGCTCAATGATTTTATCCATTGAACGGTTATGGTTGGCGTCAGCTTCTTTCACCATATCCTTCAGCTCCTTCTCCTTCTCAGACTCTCCTTTTCTCTTTTGATATGTGACATGAAAGTCTTTTTGACTTTCATTCACTTCAGCTCCCTTCACATTCTCCTTCTCCTTCTCATTTACAACCTCAGATTCTTTCGCCTTCTCCCCATCTATCCTCTTCCTTTTTCCTTTAACTAACTGACTCTCCCCCTTTTTGGTTGCATTGGATGCAAGGGTTTGAGCAGTAGAAAGAGATTTAGTCACCAACTCCTCCACCAAGGGTTGTATTATAGTAGGAAGCCTCTCATCAATGGCTTTGATCACTATATCTGTGATCATGGGAGTGATGAGAGGTAGGAATTTTGAAGGGTAGCAACTGATTGATCAGGTGGTTCTGTTCCTGAGAATCAGTGCCGAAAGCAGAGGCTGGTGGCTTGGAGGTATATACTGGCTCAGTGTGTAGGGGACCTTCAGAAGAAGGTGCCATCTGTGGGTGTATTGTGGTGGCAGATGGACTTGCATCCTGAGACATCTTGGCCAGCAGCTCTTTGAGTCTGCTAACCTCATCCTCTAGAATGGTGTTTTGAGCAACTACATCAAAGAAGAAGCTCAGGTCATCATCAGTGGTGACTGAATCACCTGACCTCCTGACAAAGTCAGAATGAACATGCCTTGAGTGTAGATCAATTGGAGCATGTGCCCCTTGTTCTCGGTTCTGGGGACTTCCAGCCTCAGGACTATGTCCTTCATCAGCTGTTGCCACTGGTGAGGACTTAGAGATGTTACCAACTGCATCCTGGTCATTTGCTGAGTCAGGAGCAGTGGCAGCCTCACCAGAAGTTCGCACCTCCTTATCTACACTAGAAGATGGAACATGATAACCCCTGTGCTGTGGGTTGACAGAAGCATCGTGATCCTCCCCCTCAGGTGTTGAGGTTATCCCAGTAGTAATTGGTGTCTGGTGGGGGGTGAGGAATGCAACTGCGTCAGCACTTTTGCAACAATGATAGTAGGGCTTTGAGGGGCGGTTGCATCAGGAGAGGTGTGGAAGCAGTGTGCACCCGGGACAGGTGGTGCTCTTCAATGGTAATCCCCTCAAGTGAGGAGGATCCCAGCATTGTGGCTTCCCTGTGAGTGGTTGCTTCAGGTTCCTTTTGAGAGGAACCTGAGCGGCTTCAGTTGGTGGAGTCACAGTCTCTACTGGGGGGTTATTTCCAGCAGATAACCTGCGTTGGTGCAGCAGGAGCATCCACAGGGGACTCAATTCCCTGAGTAGCTTTCTTAGGCTTCTTCTTTGTGGGTTTGGAGGGGACTTTGGATTTTGAGGTGGAGGCTGTGGGTTCCAGCTGCGTGGGTTTGCGCAGCTTGGCAGCCTGTTTGAGAGTTTGGTCAGTGTTGTGTCGGGAGTATACCTCCGGCAATACAGCCAAAGCAGGGACTCCCAGACCAACTAGTCCCTCAGCAGAAAGCTGATTCTCTATTATGGCCATTATAAACCGAGGATATAGTATCCAACGGTTAGAAAGTGGTTTTGTGGCCATATCCTTGAGTTCAAGAAAAATTATTCAGAAAAGTTTAGTGGTTCTTGTTCAAGGATAGAGAACAATACCTGTTGCCATCTGGAAGACAGTTGATCCCAAGAGGAAGTCTTCGGAGCCAGGCAAACATTTACCATATGAAATAATAATCGTTCAGCATCTGGAAAATGTTTCTTCAGGATTGTTGAAGCACTAAGATCACCCTGATATCCATGTTGTCCAAAGGAAAGATCAAGTTGGCGCTTAGGATATCCAACAGGGTAGGCAGCATCCTAACAGCAATATTTGGCGGATGGTAGCAGTAGAGATGACCACCTTATGCGAGTTGATAGATGAAAGGATAGATTCTCCATTAACGGTCGCATTCATCCAGAACTGACGTAGCGAATCGGCATAAATGATTGGATTTAAAAGGAAAGCCGTTTTTAGTGGGGATTGGACCATAAGATCTATAGCATTTCAATTTGGTCCAGAAGGGCGATTTTGTAAGGTACGCGACACAGTTGTGTCGAGGTTTGAGTTGCATGGTCGCCATTAATGAAGGTGAAAGGTTTTCAGAGCTTTTGAAAAGTTAGGTCGTGAAAGAATGAAAAACTCTGAAAGAGGGATCAGGTATATATAGTGTACGGGTGATGAAACGACTGAAGGTTTTGGTGTTAGTCATCAGTATTTGAAGCTACTGATGACGTGGTATTAACTTTCAGACGTTTGAAACGACTGATGGTATTGGTGTGGTCAGCAGTTATAAAACAACTGAAGACATGGTGTTTACTATCAGACGTTGAAACAACTGAAGTCTCTGATTTAGACATCAGTAGTTTTAAAAACTACTGAAGACAAGTTGGACTTCAGATGTTGAAACAACTGAGGACTTGGTATTAGTCATCAGTAGTTGTGAAACTACTGAAGACCGTGGTTTTGCCATCAGTTTGTAAACAACTGAAGACTTGGTGTTAGTCATCAGTAGTTGTGAAACTACTGAAGACATGGTATTGCTTCAGTTGTTTATAAAGAAACAGCAGTTTGTGAACTACTGAAGAGAGAGTACTCATCAGTAGTTTTCGTCATTCATAGCCTTTCAGCTGTTTCATACGTCCTCAGTTACTCATCACTAGCTGTTCGTCCAGAGCACACATCAGCTGCTGAGTAGTAGGACATAGTACTTATCTACTGATCAGAGTTGTAACTATATCAGTAGTGTAGAACAGATAAAGTACAGTACTTAAAGCATTTAGCCTTCAGTAGTTATAAAAACTACTGAGGGTAAAATAACTCATCAGTACTTATATGTGACATGGTTACCAATGATCACCAGTAATTACTGAGATCATCAGTAGTTGTCACTTATTCTAGCTGCAGCATACCAAGCCTTAACACCAGGTTGTGGAAAGTTGAACTATCCAAAGGCTTAGTAAAAATGTCTGCAAGCTCATCAGCACTAGGCACAAACATAGGATTAATTAGACCCTTTTCAAAACAATCTCGTATAAAATGATGTCTAATTTCTATATGTTTGGTCCTAGAGTGCTGGACAGGATTTTTGACAATGCAAAGAGCTGAAGCACTATCCATTAATAATGGAGTCTTAGTCTCTGTAATGCCATAATCCAAAAGTTGATTCTGAAGCCAGAGTATTTGGGATGTACAACTTGCAGCAGCAATGTACTCGGCTTCAGCAGTGGATGTAGCAACAGATGTTTGTTTCTTACTCTGCCAAGAAATCAAACAGTTGCCTAGGAATTGGCATCCACCAGAAGTTGATTTCCTGGTCAACTTACATCCTGCATAGTCACTATCAGAGAAAGCAACTAATTTGCAAGAATGTCCAGTGGAATACCATAAGCCTAGAGATTGTGTGCCTTGCAGATATCTAAAGATCCTCTTGACTGCAATCAGATGAGACTCCTTAGGTGCAGCCTGAAATCTAGCACAAACACATGTAGCAAACATAATATCTGGTCTAGAAGCTGTTAAATACATCAAGGAACCAATCATACATCTGTAAAGGGTTTCATCAACACCTTTACCTTTCTGATCAACATCCAATTGTGTGGTGTTGCACATGGGAGTAGAACAAGATTTACAGTTGTGTAAATCAAACTTATTCAAAAGATCTTTTGTGTATTTAGACTGATGAATGAAAATTCCATCAGCTTTTTGTTTGATTTGCAAACCTAGAAAGAACTGTAATTCTCCCATTGCACTCATTTCAAACTTCTGTTGCATTAAGGTTTGGAAATCCTCACACAATTGGGGATCAGAGGATGCAATATAATATCATCAACATAAATTTGAACAAGTAGCTTATGCTGATCCACCTTCTTAATAAATAAAGTTTTATCTATGGAGCCTCTAGTGAAATTATTCTGTAGAAGAAAGTTTGATAAGGTCTCATACCAAGCTCTAGGTGCTTGTTTCAACCCATAAAGAGCTTTATCAAGCTTATATACCCATTCTGGGTGCTTATTATCCTCAAAGCCTGGTGGTTGACACACAAAACTTCTTCTTTTATTGTACCATATAGAAAAGCACTTTTGACATCCATTTGGAAAACTTTAAGATTGTGGAGTGCAGCATAGGCTAAAAACAATCTAATTGCCTCCAGTCTGGCTACAGGGGCAAAGGTTTCATCATAATCAATACCTTCTTCTTGTGCAAACCCCTGCACAACCAGTCTGGCCTTGTTCTTAACAATTAGCCCATTTTCATCAGTTTTATTCCTAAACACCCATTAGTGCCTATTGCACACTTACCTGGAGGTAGAGGAACAAGCTCCCACACTTGCTGTTTCTTGAACTGAAGAAGCTCAAGCTGCATGGCTTCAACCCATCCATTGTCCCTCAAAGCAACATGATAGTTCTTTGGCTCTAGCTGACTGATGAAGAGAGCATAGAAGCAGAAATTGGACAACTGGCTTCTGGTTGAGACACCAGCATTGATATCACCAAGGATTTGAGATATTGGGTGATTTTTCAGCTCTTGGTAAACAATCAAATCTGTGCAAGTGTTTGTAGGGTCTTCAGCAGCAGCAGATGTTGATGTAGATTCTTGAAACCATGAAGATGGTGGCAACTCAAATGAAGTTGAGGATGCAGAAATCTCATCAGCATTTGTTGTGGATGGTGCGGCTGGAGCTACAGGAGCATCAGGTTTAGAGGACTCAGGCAGTTGATCACTAAACCTGAAGAGGTGATTACTACTATCATCATCATCTTCAGTAGTAACACCAGGTGGTGAACTGTTGACAGGAGCAACAGCAGGAGATTGATAAGGAACATATTGCAGTATGTCCAAATCAAAGAGCTCCACAGGGCTTTGTGGAATCTTGTCCTTTGGAGATTCATTGAACTTGACATGTAAAGTCTCTTCAACCATCTTTGTTCTGCAATTGAAGACTCTGTATGCCTTGCAAGTTGATGAATAACCAACAAAGTACCCTGCATCCACCTTAGGATCAAATTTCTGGAGCTGATCCTTTGTGTTGAGAATGAAACAGGGACACCCAAATGCTCTAAAAAATGAAATGAGAGGGGCCAAATGATGTAGAACTTCATATGGAGTCTTCATCAACCTCTGATTTATTAGCACTCTATTCTGCACATAGCATGCTGTGTTGACAGCTTCAGCCCAAAAGTCAATGGCAGTCCAGAATCAGCCAACATAGACCTTGCAGCTTCAATGAGGGTCCTGTTCTTTCTCTCCACAACTCCATTCTGTTCAGGAGTTCTTGGAATACTAAACTGTCTCTTTATTCCTTGAAAGGTAGAACTCATCAAGTGTATTGTTCCTGAATTCTGTTCCATTATCACTTCTAATACACTTGACTGAGAGGGAATACTGCTTCTCAGCATACAACACAAAGTTTATGATCTTCTGTGCAGCTTCATCCTTTGAATGTAGAAAGAAAGTCCATACAAATCTGGAGTAATCATCCACAATTACCAGACAGTATTTTTTCTGTGCCATGCTCATCACTCTCACAGGACCAAAGAGATCCATGTGAAGAAGTTGTAAGCAGGCAGTGGACTTTGGTTCTTCAATAGGTGGAAATGAAACTTTGTGCTGTTTTCCTTTCAAACAAGCAGTGCAGTTGTTTTCACACTTGAACTCCTTCATAGGCATTCCCCTTACTAAACTATGGTGTATCAGCTGATTCATGTTCTTGAAATTAACATGTCCCAGCCTTCTATGCCATAGATTAGATTCTTGAGGAGAGGCCTTGGAAAATAGGCAAGGATGGCCTTTGAGATCAATTTTCTTGGAAAGATCTAAGGCATACACTCTTCCTGTCCTGTTGGCCTTCAGGAGAGTGTGAGCATCCAATACCTTGTCAATCAAACTCAGAACTTTGGATGACAGAATCCTGCAGTTCTGGCTTGTGAAAAGGGCAACATGGCCTTTGTCACACAATTGACTGACACTCAAAAGATTATACTTGAGATTTTCCACATGGTTGACATCATCAAACTTTATTTCCCCATTGGAAACAAAACCCTTCCCGATGATGTAACCTCTTGCATCATTGCCAAAAGAAACAAATCCCTTCCTTCCTGGAGAGTAGTCATTAAGAAGTGAGTTGTTCCCAGTCATATGCATAGATCCTCCACTGTCTACATACCAGATGCTACTTTGGCATGTTGAAGAAACCTGCATAAATAAACAATCAGTTAGTTTTGGAGACCCAACCTTTTTGGTTTTGGGCCTGGTCTCATCAACAGATGGTAAACTAACAGGTTTATTGGACACAATAGCTTGAGGTGAAGGAGATGGTGTAGAAGAGGAATCCTTCGGCTTGGATCTCCTTTTCTGGGGTTTCAACACAGGGCCATCAAGTTGGTTAACTCTTCCCAACAGATGTTGAACCATCATTACCAGCTGTGTCTGATTCTGGGAGAGAGCTTTCAGCTCTTCAGACACATTGGTATTGGTGTTTGATGATGAGTTCTTGTGTTGCACCATCTTCTTTTGAGCAACCTCAGCTATTCCTGTTGCACTCCTTCCTTTTTAGACTTCCTTTTGGTCATAGGAGTAACAGGATTTGATGCTGCTGGTACAAACTTGGACTCAAACTCAGTTTTCATTTTAGCCAAATTTTCTTTAATTTTCTCTTTTTGTTTGAGTTTGGATCCCTTTTTGTACCAACAATCATCTGTGAGATGATTGAATAGACCACATATTTCACATGGTTTCTTCTTCATCTTCTGTTGATCATCAACTAAGAAGATGAAACTACTGAAGACTTGCTCTTCGGCAGTTTAGAAGCACTTTTTGCCTTCTTGTCAACTTCCTTAGTAGGCTTCAAATCCTTCCTACTGACAGTTTTCTTCTCTTCAGTGCTGTCAGTCATTAGGATTTGAACTCCAGATGTTATCCCCTGCTCTCCAGTACCCTCAGTACTTCTAGGGATACATTTGGGTTGATCAACTCATTGATCATGTGAGTGTCAGCAGTTGAACCATCAATATCAGCTGTTAGGTTCACAGAGGGATTACTACTGACTTCAACTACTGATGGTGCTTTATCACGTAGTGAATCACATGATGAGGTGGATTGGTCATTACTTTCTCCATCAGAATCCGCTCCTGCTCTTGAAGCAAAAACTGTAGGAGGAGCATGTGATTATAACCAATTCCAAACTTCACATTGGAAGCTGTTTGCTTACTAAGAAGCATTTCAAAGCCCTTGCAAGATTGTACCCATCGATCACACTCTACCTGGGTGACAGCAAGAGTCTTTGAGGTCTTTGTACTTCTCTAAGAGTACATCCTCCCTAGCCTTATCATCAGAAATTTGGCATTTTAATTTGTAAATCTCATCAGTTTTCTCTTTTAGCACAGACTCAAACTCAGCTTTATTTTTGGAAATTGTTTGTTCTAGCTCTACATTTTTATTGATTAAAGCCACATTTGCTTCTCTAATAGAGGCAAATGCTGCTATGCAAGTTTCAGAACATAATTTGGCCTTAGCCTCAGAGGATACCTGTGATACCTGTGTTGAAGAGGTATTTGAGGATGATCCATCAGAGGATTCCAAAGCCATGAGAGCTAGATTTCCAAAAGGATGCTCACCACCGTGTTGACCAGCACCTGAGAACAGTTGTTCATTACCAGACACATCATCTGGTAAACTGCTCCAGTCAACAACACCTGGTGTGAAGAAGCTGTGTTGTTGAAGTTGATTAGGTTGATGAGATTGGGATGATTGAGGCTCAGGGAGTGCATGTGGTTGTTGAGCAGTGGGTGCTTGAACCTGACCTGGTTGTGGCATGTAATAGCAGGGGTATGGATATGGCATTGGCCCCTGTGGAACAAAATATGCAGGAGATTGTGGTTGATGATGATAACCAGAATTGACAGGTTGTTGCCCTCTGTTTTGTTGACTATTGCCAGGGAAAGTCACAAAGGGTGCAGGAGAGTTAGATCCAGATGATCTACATTCTCTTGCAAAGTGCCCAAGCCTGTGGCATTTATGGCACTTCAACTTACTCTTGTCAAAACCAACTTTGGTTTTGCCAGAGAGTCCTGGGAATTTCCTTCCAGTTCTTTTGTAGAACTTCTGAGATCTGATATTTATCAAGGCCATTTGGCTCAAAATATCCATCTCTTCTAAGTCATCATCAGCAATCCCCTTGAGATCATCCATGATGAAACATAGATTGTCACTATTACAACCAGCAGAATAACTATCAACACTCACAAAGGCAGACTCAGAAGTGTTTGTAGAGAAATCAATATGCTCATCATACTGGCTTTCAGATGACGCATATTCTGACTCTTGATGTCCAATCAGGGCAGTGTTCCCTTGGACAAAATCCTCAGTGAGTTTGCCAGATGAAACCAATTTCCTTTTCTGCTCTATCTCTCTCTCAATGTAAGCAGTTTCCCATGAAGTTGGGTGAGAGATAGGCGATCAACATCAGCATTTGAGCGTAGAACAATGGTATATGTGTTCCATCTCTCAGGCAGTGATCTTAAAAATCTATGGTTCATCTGACTCCTGGTATATTCATGTTTAACCATTTTCAATTCAGAGATTAACATGAAAACCGCTCAAATTGTTGAGTCAGAGTCTCACCCTTTCTATGAGAGAAAGTCTCATATTGTTGGGCGAGGATTTCCCTGTTGTTTGCTAAAACCTCATCAGTACCACCAAATTGTTCTTTGATGGCATTCCAGAGGTCATGAGCAGACTCACAATGCAGAAGCCCAGAGTAAATCTCATTAGGAATAGCCATAGCCAAAATTCCATGGGCTTTTGCATCGATTTCAAACAACTTCTTGTCCTCATCGGAGTATTGCTCCTTCTTCTTTGGAACCAACTGGTTTGTTTCCGGATCATTCACCATTGGCTTATGTGGTCCATGTACCACAGATGTCCAACAACCTGAGCTATTGACAGACAGGTGATGGAGCAATCTTCTCTGCCAAATGTTATACTCATTCTTCACCAAGATCGGAGGCTTGGTAGAGGATCCAGTATTGAAAGGATCATTAGAAGAAGTAGTCATTGTGGAAAATCAGACAGATTCAAGTAAAACACAATAAATTTAGCTCAAAACCACACAGAACCTCAAATAAAACGGCCAGAAGCGATACACTCTCAATCTCTATAACAGATCCTTGCGAATTTTGCTAATTCGATTAAACTTAGAGCGATTGAACAGTTTCAATGATCAATTGTTAGATCGATCAATGATTAACTGCTCTGATACCATTTGTTAGGATCTCAGCCCTTGGTTTAATCGATTGAACAGATTTAGCAGCGGATTAGCTCAGAATTAGACAAATTCAACAAGAACAATTGATATAAAACGATAAAAGAATTTTGTTATAAGAGAGAAATATCCGACAAAAGGAATATTGCATTAGGATTGTCGGCCTCAAAGGCACGATTACAGGTGAGTCATCTTTCCTTATAAAGAAAGAATGACGTAGGCTGATGTCACTTGAAAGTGACATGTACCGTTTTATAACTACTGATGTTTAACAACTACTGAAGATGTCAACAACTGACATCTTCTTACAAATGTTCCTAAGTGTTAAACATCTCATTTACAACTACTGAAAAACATAAAACTACTGAAATTACAACGACTGAAGAACAAGCTCTTCAGTCGTTTTACAAAACTGCTGAAACATAAAACATAAAACTACTGATATCACAACTACTGAAGAAGTACTCTTCAGTAGTTGTGACAAACTACTGAGGCTTCAGTACTTGATCTTCAGACTTTGACCTTCAGGCGTTTCATCAGCTGATGACTTCAGTAGATATCATCAGCTGATGTCTTCAGTCTTTGTCTTCAGACTTTGTACATCAGTTGTTGATCTTAAGCACTTGTGAACTCTTCAGCTGTTGTACTTCAGTACTTTGGTCTTTCAGCTTCAGCACTTGTGTTCTTCAGCTGTTGTACTTCAGTACTTTGATTCTTCAGCTGTTAAGATCTTCAGCACTTGATCTTCAGCTGTTGTAGTCTTCAGCACTTGTCAAACTACTGATGAGGCTTTCAGCAGTTGTTGTGATACCGTGTGGGACTTAGAGATTTTCTGATCTTGGCTCATTGGTTCTTTTGGTCCAACACCGATGGAGTTGGGTGAGAGATAGACTATCCAGATTTGCACTGGAGCGTAGGACAATGGTATATGTGTCCCATCTCTCAGGCAGTGATCTGAGGAATCTGTTATTCATCTGATTATTAGTGTATTAATGTTTGACCATTTTCAGCTCAGAGATCAAACAGGAAAAACACTCAAACTGTTGAGTCAGTGACTCACTCTTCCTATGAGAGAATGTCTCATATTGTTGGGCAAGGATTTCTCTGTTGTTTGCTAAGACCACATCTGTTCCACCAAATTGTTCCTTCAATGCATTCCAGAGGTCATGAGTTGTTTCATGATGCATAAGCCCATAATAGATTTCATTCGGCAGTGCCATGGCCAGAATTCCATGTGCTTTAGCATCAATCTCAAACAGTTTTTGATCCTCATCTAAGTATTGTTCCTTCTGCTTCGGAACCATTTGGTTGGTTTCCGGATTGTTCACCATAGGCTTGTGTGGACCATGTACCACAGATGTCCGATAACCTAAACTGTTAACAGACAGGTGATGAAGCATTCTTCGTTGCCATATGTTATACTCAGTCCTAACCAGCATCGGAGGCTTGGTTGAGGAACCGGTATTGTGAGGGTCATTAGAAAAACTAGTCATTCTCAGATTCAACCAAATTCAATTAAGTTTTAACTGATTTAGTGTAAAACACAAGAAACTCAATATGAACCAAGAGAAAACTCAAACCAGATAAACGAAAGCAGCAGAAATTCAATGATCTCTAACCAATTCTTGCAAATATGCTAATTCAATCAAACTTAGATATCGAATAGCAGTTTCAATGATCAATTGTTAGATCGATCAATGATTAACCTTGCTCTGATACCATTTTTTAGGATCAGAGATCTAGGTTTGATCAATTAGAGAGTATTGCAGTGGAATTCAAACAACGAATTAAACAATTCACAAGAACACAATTGATATTCAATGTAACAGTACACGGATATAGAAAGAGAGAATTCTACAAAAGAAATATTTCATTCATATGCTTTCGTGGTGCCTCAATGTCACACTTTACAACTAGGTCAACATTCCTTATATAGGATATGCGACGTCTGCTGATGTCACTTGATAGTGACATCTAACAGAATTATTGAAACTACTGAAACTATGCAAACTACTAAGAATGTTTTCAACTACCGATTACATCACAGAGAATGCTTAAGTACAAAAATATAAAACTACTGAACTACAACTACTCAAACTATAACTACTGAAAAGTAAATTACAAGTACCGAAAGGAAACCATCACAACTACTGAAGTTAATTACTTCAGCTGTTGTGACAACTACTGATCACTTTGGTCTTCAGTCTTTGTCTTCAGTACTTTACTTTCAGACTTTGTCTTCAGCTAATGGCTTCAGACTTTGTATTCAACTCATGGCTTCAGACTTGGTCTTCAGTCTTTGTTCTTCAGTACTTTACTTTCAGAGTTTGTCTTCAGACCTTGTAATCACCTGATGTCTTCAGCTATTGTGATCTTCTTCAGGAGTTGTAATGTCTATGGGACTTAGAGGTTTTTTAGATCAGGCTCATTGGTTCTTTTGGTCCAACATACGAGAATTCAGCTAACGGTAAGTGGTCATCCGAACTTCCCCCAAAATCGATCACACGTGCCCCAAGCATGTCATCCAGTGTTGGAATGGTCCTTTCTAACTGACCATTAGTTTGGGGATGATAAGCCGTGCTAATATGTAATCTCGTCCCAATGGCATTGTATTGGCTAGTGAATTTAGAGGGAAACTAGGTATCACGATGAGACATATGGACACTGGCACACCATGACGAGTTACAATCTCCATGATGAACAGGTCAGCCAACCTCTTAGATGAATATGTCTCGCGAATTGGTAGGAAGTGAGCACTATTCGTCAGATGGTCGACAATCACCCATATGGCATCGTACCCCTTCGGAGTACATGGAAGCTTCGTAATGAGATCCATGGTGATGTGCTCCCACTTCCATTCCGGTATATCTAAAGGTTGGATCTTCCCATACGGCTTCTGATGTTCGACCTTCACTTGCAAACAAGTAAGGGACTTACTCACATACTCCACCACGTCACGCTTCATACCCGGCCACCAATAATATTTCTTCATATCTTGATACATCTTTGTGGCACTAGGATGAATGGAGTATCGAGTCTTGTGAGCTTCATCCATAATCCTTACACATAGATCCCAAAAATGAGGAATCCACACTCGTCCAAATAAGGTTTTAACACCGAGTGTGTTTTCACCCCATTCCCCAACTAGACCTCTTATCCTTTTAGAGTTAAGATGATCTTCTTTCTTTGCCTCATCTTGACACTCTGACTTGCTTCATTTCATCAGAGGTCAAGACCAGTTGATATGCTTTCACTTGAATTGGCTCGGGCCTCTCCTTTCGGCATCAGCCACCACGTTGGCTTTGCCCAGATGGTAATGGATCTTGCAATCATAATCCTTTATAAGCTCCAACCATCGTCTCTGCCTCAAGTTCAGATCCTTCTGCTCAAAGAAGTACTTCAAGATCTTGTGTTCTGTGAAAATGGTGAACTTCGTCCCGTACAGATAGTGCCTCCAAATCTTCAATGCAAAGACCATGGCCGCTAGCTCCAAGTCATGAGTGGGATAATTGACCTCATGAACTTTCAACTGTAAGGATGCATAGGCTATAACCTTCCCTCTCTTCATTAACACACACCCCAACCCCGAGTAAGAAGCATGTGAATATACCACCAAATCCTCGCTTCCTTGAGGTAATGACAAGATAGGGGCTTGGGACAGTCTGGTCTTCAACTCCTCAAAAGCCCTTTCTTGCTCTTCTCCCCACACGAACTTTACATCCTTACTGGTCAGCTTAGTCAACGGGGAGGCTATATTGGAGAAGCCCTAAATAAACATTCGATAATATCCCGCTAACCCCAAGAAACTACGAATCTCAGATGGCACCGTTGGAGATTTCATTGCATTACAGCCTCCACCTTAGCCCTCGGGATTTACCACGTGACCTAAGAATTGAACTTCGCGTAACCAGAACGCGCACTTGGAGAATTTGGCACACAACTTCTCCCTTCTTAAGCTCTCTAACACCTCCCGAATGTGTCCAGCATGCTCTTCTTTGCTCTTCGAGTAGATCAGGATATCATCAATGAACACAATCACTGATCTATCCAATATCGGCCGACACACTCTATTCATCAAGTCCATAAAAGCAGCTGGCGCATTGGTTAGACCAAATGACATAACAACGAATTCATAGTGACTGTAGCGTGTGCGAAAAGCTGTTTTAGGGATATCCTGCTCCTTCACCTTCAGCTGATGGTAACCCGATCGAAAATCCATCCTCGAAAACCAACTGGCACCTTGGAGCTGGTCAGACAGATCATCTATTCTTGCTAAGGGGTATCGGTTCTTCACCATCAACTTGTGCAGCTCTTGGTAGTCAATGCACATCCTCATACTACCGTCTTTCTCCTTCACAAAGAGGACCGAAGCACCCTAGGGAGAGATACTCGGTCTAATGAACCCCTTATCGAGCAGCTCTTGCAACTGCTCCATGAGCTCTTTCATTTCTGTCAGAGCTAACTGATAAGGTGCTTTGGCAACGGGTTGAGCATTGGGTATCAAATCAATTTGGAACTCAATCTCACGATCCGGTGGCACGTCGGGTAAGTCTTCCAGGAATACGTCCGGAAATTCGCACACCACTGGTACTTCGGATACTTGCGGTACCGACGCATACACATCTTTTACATAGGCCAAGTAGGCACTACATTCACGTCTTATGCACTTCCCCGCCATCACCATCAGAATCATCTTCGGGACCATAGTAACACGATCTCCATTAATCGTAACCAAACTCTTATCGGGCGCAACTAATCGAATCATCTTCTTGCGACACACAATGTTTGCTTCATAGGTTGCTAACCAGTCCATTCTTAGTACTACATCGAATCCACCTAGGGGTATCACGTGTAACCTAGAAGCAAACCTAGGACCTTCTAGTTCTATGGCATAATCCTGTATCATATCCGTAATTCTAGTGGACTTACCAATAATAGTTTCTACATTGAATGGTGTACTGACCTTTCTACTACAAACACGCAACTTAGCATAGAAACTAGTGGAAATAAAACTCCTGCTAGCACCGGAATCAAATAATACAGAGGCATAAACCGGTTTACTAGATACATACCTAACACGACATCGGGACTAGCTCTGGCTTCCTCCCCGGGTCATGGTTTAAGCTCTGACACCTGCTCTTTCCCATCCTTCCTCCGGCTTCTTCTTCGCCCCAGAACTCTCTGCACTCAGCTTCTTGCAGTCCCTGCTCAAGTGACCTTCTTTACCACAAGAATCGCACCGCCTCATACAACAGTTCTTCGCCACATGTCCGATCCTTCCACAACGGAAACAAACATTGCTCCCCAATCTACATTTCCCGGGTGCCTGCGTCCACACTTATCACACCTTTTTGACCCTGGAATTCCGGTTGTCATCATTGTGCCAAAACTCTCGTCCCATGGCTTCTTACAGTCTCTAGCGATGTGGCCAGGCTTACCACACCTGAAGCATACATTCATTCCAATCCTGCACTCACCGGTATGCTCCCTTCAACATCTACCATACTTCCTTATCCCCGGACCGGATGAAGCTAGACACCGGTTATCCGTCCTGTCAACCTTTTTATATGGGGTGTAACCCCCATGTTCGACCTGCTTTTCGTTGCAGTTTTTGTCATTGCTACATGCCTTCTTCACTTCAATCACGGTCATCTCCTTCACCGTCCTAATTATCTCTCTCACTAGACGAATCGTCTGCATGGCCCGTTGAACTCCCTCGACAACAGCCTCTTTCAACATGGTCCTCAGATTAGCACTATCTTCACCGGCTTCGGGTGATGGATCTC